>JAWNNP010002891.1:0-84302 GCA_035044805.1 Leucophenga maculata | reverse complement strand
ATTACCCTTACCGAAGTGGTAAAGGAGATCAAAGCACTTCGCAATAACAAGGGTCCAGGCGAGCACCAGTTTGTTAATCGCTCCATCAAGCTGCTCCCTAACAGAGCTTTCTAACTCTGCTTTTTGACTCGTTCACTTCCCAGGCGTCTGGAAGAAGGCCAACATCATCATGCTCCACAAAACTGTGAAGCCAGCAGATGAACTGGACTCGCATCGTCTGACAAGCCTTCTGCCAGTATTTAGGAAAATATTGGAGAGGTGCATTCTGAGAAGGATTCCTGGTAAATGCTTTTTATAACAATATCTCCAATACCTTTTGAAGTTTCTCTCCGGGCTTTAGATACGCAGAGGCACCAGCAGATCGCGTCGATAAGCCGTATCTATCACAGACTATAGCAACTGTTGTCAACGGCAATGTATTCCGATTGGCCGTTGAAGTCGATAGTGTCTCAGTCGAGGGCATGTTTCTCGGGGTTGTCTTTGCTTCTTTTTTCATTCTCCTGTCACCGCTACAAACAATCTCAGATGTTTCCCTTTATCGATTGAATGCTCTGAAAGTTTCCATCGGATTGGAGAGAATCTTTCAAAATTTCACTTCATAAATAAGGCTGCAAATCGAACATACCGAATTAAAGTAGCATCTAATGAACTCTTTTCAGACCATAAAATACTCGAACAGATTTGTCAAGATGGTTCGCGATACTCTTTTCAAGTTGCACTGACTTGTATTAAACCTTCTACCTAGTGGCTTAGAGTTAGTTCCCCTTACCCAAACGGGTAAGGGTGCATGTATCTTGGAATCCAATATCTGCATTTCTATTGCAGTGGGTTCGTTCGTTCAATCTGATATCCATGCCATCGAGGTTAAATAAGTGTTAAATTTTTCGGATAATGCTAATTGCCCGGAAATTATGAAAATGTGATATGTGTATCTAAAGAACCTGTTAAACATGTAAAAAAATAAATAAATTTTGGCAGCTCAATTTTTAAACTGCCTCATGCAGATAGTAGCTGCCTGTAAAAAGTTAAATCGGGTGAAAAAACGAGATAGATAGAGCATACAAATAAAGAGCAAGAGAGTTAGAGTAAGAGCGAGACGGATGATTGAAGGAAAGAAAAGGCACGCTTTTCTAAATTATATGCAGTGTGCCATACTTTACGGCGCAAGCTGTGGCACATTGTGCAGCTCGACGCTTGCTCTTCCACTCCGTTTTAGGTTTATACATTCGGTTGGCCTGTTATTCTGTCTCTCTGTCTGTCCGTCTGTCTTTGCGTCCGCCTGACTAATGACAACGGCATCACATGTTGGCAACGTTCATAAAATGTTGAAGTAATGATACACCCAGCAGCAACAGCAAAGCAACAAAAGCAGAACATCTATCCAACCAGCCCAGCCCTGTCCATTTAGCTAGCCATAGTCGCTGCCCTTTCCGCTCCTTTGGCCTTTACTTACCCGTGTCCTTAATCCAGTAGTTAATTGATTTCGGCGAGGCCTCGACGTGACACTCGATTTGGACATCAGTGCCAAGCGGTGCACCGACTAATTGATTCGGCACTTGTATGACGGGATGAACTGCAACGAAAGAAGAGAAACAACCAGTTTGAGTTTCTTGTAGTTAAATGCATGCTTAGTAGTAGTAGTCTGTATAATGTACTCCCTATACATATTTGGGTACATAAGTATATCTAAAAATGTTTAATAGTCAATACGCTGTCTGCGCCTATGTAAACTTCAACTACTACACAGGTGAAACGGTCAATTATGGACAATGCTTCCGGTTTATTTTTTTAATGATATATAATAGCCATCCACGAGGCATTTATTTACATATTTCTGAAGTAATTTACAGCAACTTCTTTTACATCGGATTGGTTGCTCGCATCCCCGAAAGATATAAGCAATAGTACCGGGCTTCCCATTTGTTGTACTTTTTACAAATATTGTGGATTAGTGATGAGCTAAAGAATGAAGTTTCAATCACATTATAAGTTCTGATTGGTTTTTGAGAATTAAAAATTGATTTAATTGGTGATAAAAATTTTTATTAGATCACTGATCTTCAATCAGGTTCTCGAAATTGTGACGGGATCATAGCTTTTCTGGGCGAATTTTGAATTTTGTCTCCAATAACAAAACAAATAAGAAGGAACGCTCACGCTCTACGCGTGGGAACCAGTGCTTGTGATTAGTTATTTATTTACTTACTTAGTTAATATCTGGTCATTCCAACAACCGACGGCCGAATCTAATAGGACCAAAAATTTAAGAATCTGACTCTCAAAGATTTCTCTTTCCATTTTATCTGACTCAATCACGGTCCATGTATCTGCGTCTTTTGAGAGTGGACTTTGTTTTAAATTTGCTTCCACCTATTTGCAAGCAGCCTGACGTTGTTGTTGCTGGTCATTTCGGATCCAAGGTAGACGAAGTTTACTACAAAAATGAAGCTCAAATTCTCCATCGTCATAGACCGTTCAAGACGCAATGATGGCGTGCTAGAATATACCAAGCACTACGTTGCCCCCGTTCTTCTCTGCAGGAGCATTGCGACACGCCTCTTTGTACCATTAATTGGATAATAGGTTTTGTATAACCTATTACCTCCATAGCAGCCCTATCCATGGAGTGGGTGATGTGTTTCACATATATCTTGAGAAGATGAAGAGATTTCTCGGAGCAGTCGGGAGAAAAGGCTTTAGCGGTCCGTTCTGATTGCGGCTTGCCGACGTCTAGCTCTCACAGCATGTTGGGTTGTGCGGTGGTCGTTCTAGTATTACGCCTCCTTGTCAACATGTAGACTTTCATTGTAGCCCAGCTCTCAAGAAGGTGGAGGTACCGGAAGCTGCTTCACACACGCTTGAAACCGAATGTTGGAAACAAGTAGAGTCTGCACATGAGGCGATCAGTGTTTTGCCTCTGTAGGTGACTGGAGGGATTGGTACATACGCGGTGAAAATATTGTACAGCAGTGGCGCAAGCACGCTTTCTTGTGGAACAGAAGCTGCCATTGTATAGGGGAGGAGATAAAAGGGAGCTGGGATGTGTCTCTTGATTTTTGCGAATATTCCTATAGGACTACACATACAGAATATATAGCTCGATCTTCCAAAAGGAAGTAATTCTGCGCGCTTACGTCGATGACATTGATATCATCGGCACGCAGGAACGGCGAGTCAGCAAGGCGTTCTCAGAGATCGAAAAACAGTCTCGGCTCATGGGTCTAGCGGTGAATGAGGACAAGATGAAGTACTTGATGTCTTCTCGCACTCCGTCATCGCTTCTTGGACGGTCAGTGACGATGGAGAGTTTCAACTTCAGTATTGTAGAAAACTTCGTCTATCTTGGAACAGAGATAACCAGCAACAACAACGTCAGCCTGGAGATCAGACCAAGAATCACGCTTGCAAACAAATGCTATTTTGGGCTGAGCAAGCAAATGAGAAGCCGTCTCTTGAAAGACAAAATCAACATCTATAAGACGCTGATACTCCCGATCCTATTGTATGACGCAGAGGCATGGACCGTGATTGAGTCAGATAAAACAGCGTTGGCAGTGTTTTTGAGAGGAAGATTCTTCGCAGGATTTTTGGTCCTCTTAGAGTCGGCGACGAGTTTTCGATGAGGTTGACATAGTCCATAAAATTCCAGCAGCTGCACTGGGCTGGTCATCTCATTCGAATGATTGAAAGAGCTACAGCACGCATGGTTTACATGGGGGCCCAAACTTGATTGGTGGACGCAGAAATAGAGGACGATCGGGCACTCCTTGGAATGACTAGGTATGGAGAGATCTCTATGTACTTGGCATTCAAAACGAATGGCGCCAGCACGCACAAGAGTATGGAAGCTGGCGCGCCTTCCTAGAAGCGGCCATGACCGGTTGACGGTTGACGGCCATTTAAGTAAGTAAGTATGTCTCAACGATTTAGTAGTCTTCCACAGAGAGTATCCGGAGTCTATTGTGTAATCCACTGCCTCGAGTTTTCTCTCAATAAACTCTTTCCCTGGATTATAAAATAGAGAATCGAAGGACTTGAATCGATGACAGCAGTTACCGATAGAGCTGCCGCAGTATATTTCTTTTGTGTAAAAAGATCCACTGCAACTTCTATGGCCTGAGATGTTTTCAACTCCATATTTAAATGGATAAACTCATCGAGTATCCTCTGGAGTGTCGAACATTTCAATCTTCACCCCTCTTTCTTCCCCATAAAATCTCCCAAAAAAATAAAATTTCATCGGCAAAAAAAAAAAAAAGTATGCCAGTATAGACATAAAGTCTCTCTAAACTAAAAGCCCAAACCTTCATCAAAATCTGATAATAAATGACGGTTTTCTAAGCAATTGAATTTGAACGAACTTTGGTACTTCCGTCCTCCCGTTTCTGTTCATACATAAAAAAATAGTTTATAAGGCACTTATTCGTGGAGTGAGAAATGGGAGGAGCAAAATACTTTTCGTGAGTACCATTTTTTCTTATTAATTTGCTATCTTTTTGTTTTGCACTACTTGATCATAAAGTGGGGAAACATTTGTATATGTTGGGCGACCAGTACTGGTACAGGGCCTCTTACCGTCGGTTATGCCGGACTGTAATTTTGAAGTAATCTGAAGAATAAAAAAAAGGGAATAAAACTATCTAAATGGATTTTTTTTAACTGCCAGACAGACAGACGGACATGGCTATATCGACTAACCTTTTGATGCTGATCAAGAATTTATATACTTTATGGCGTCTGTGTTCTGCCTGTTACAAACATTTGCACAAACTTAATAAACCTTTTCAGGTTATTATAGTACATATGCCAAATATTTAGACCTTTTCCTTTCTAATAGTAACAAAGCTTCAGTATTTCTAGCATTTATTTCCAAAACATACACAAATTGGTATTCAATTTCATGTCAAGGTAAAAATTTATATTGTAATTAATAAAGAAAGTAAAGAAAAAAGTGTTGTGTTGTAAAAATTAAACAAATTTTGTATTTGAAAAAGATGAAGCAGCAAAAGAATGCTCACATCGAATTGTTTACGTGACTAAAAATCAACTTCGAAATGTAATTTGATTTATTCTATTGGCTTTTTCAACTGCTAATACAATTTGATTTGATTTAAGTCGACTCCTGAAAGCTTTTGCTTGCTGCTCTATGCTTTAGATTTTCAATTAGAGTTGCTTTTTAATAGTAACACAACCACAATCCACACACATACAGCGACACATACAACGAACGAACGCGTCAAGAATGGAGCGACAGAGGACACTTGCAGTCAGCCGTCCATGGAAATCAATTAAAATTGATCATAGACATATGCATACGTACATGTATATACACATACATACAAACATACATCAACGTGCATGTAAGGAAAATCGTCAGTCACTGCTGGCCTAGCTGCCAAAAGTTCTTATAGTACAAATATAGTAGATAGACAGACGGACTGACCGACCGACCGACCGACCGACCGACCGACCGACCGACCTACAGACTCACAGAAGAAAGGACTGACTGATATTCGGTAGATAAAATCGCACAATGCATGTTGCAATCAACTATCAATTGCTTTATCTATGCTGCTACTCGGCAGTGGCTTACTTTGGCATTTAGTCCTTACCGCAAAACTCAGGTTGCGACATGCAAAAATTCTTGCTGTATATCACAGCTCATACGGTGCTATAATAAATATATACATAGGTACAGAACTTCTGAGCGAGCAGCAGAAGGGTGGAGGAGTGCATTTAGCCACAAACTACCAACTACCAAATAATATCTTTTGCACTCGAACTCACTTGGCCTTTCATCTTTTGGTTTTGTCGATTTCAGTTTTTATACTTTTTAGACAAATTGTGAATAGTTTATTCGATTTGTCCATAAGATATAACGTTGACTTTTGTAGAACACTGGCTTAGTCAGCAGGTATACCAAATTGTTGTACAATTTATACAATAACCATTTTTAATAATGAAGTTTAATGTCAATTGAAGAGATTAGTTTCTAGAAAGATTTCCTTAGAAGTTTAACTTACTCAGTAGAGCGCATAATGTATCTTTATATGTTGCTGGTTCCATAATTCCATTAAATAATAAGAAAATTCACCGAGACAAACATTTATAATAACCTGGAACGCAAACTAGCACCTACTAGAGCGAACAAAGTTTCAGGAGGAGCTAAATATTCATTGAAAATCAGAGGATACTCGTTTATAAACACAAATCATCGAGACGGAATAGCACTATTAACTATGCAGAGCTAGCAAATTTTGTCAAAGATTATATATAATCGGACAAAAATGGACATTTCTCTATATCAGTATTGTATAGTCCTCCAAGAAACACCATATATGTAGACCAATATATGCAATACTTTGACACTCTCGGAGACAGATACATTGTGGCAGAGGATTCTATTGAACACAAACTGTAGGCGATTAAAAAATTTTAAAGTATGCACTTAAGCAGGGGAGAGCCAACATACTGGCGGTCAGACTTAAATAAATTACCGAACCTCATTGACTTCAACATATTAAAAAACTTTAATAAAAAAAACTTTTAAAGTCAAGATTCGAATTATCTTTTGACCACTCACCAATCAAGATATAACACAACACGTACCTGCTTCGTGTCACATTACTAACCGCATGACTGACTGGGATGCTTTTCGCGATGATTTAAATTTACAAAAACTTCGCAAGTCATGGCAAGCTAGAAGATCATCGGACATTAAAAAAAAAATAAAACACGATAAGGCAACGAAAGAGCTAAAAGAAGCTTTAAAAAAATTTAAAAACGAAACAAGCCACTCAAAATGGAGAGCAACAAAAAACCTCACCAATAAAGTTATTCATCGACATCCAATAAAAAACATAGATGGTATTTGGGCAAGAACCCACTATGACAAAGCCAATGTTCGAGCAAAACACTTTGAGAACATATACAGCTATTCGAACAACAACTGTACTGATAATCTTCATCAAAGCTACCGAGAACTCCAGGAATCTAAACAAAATTCACCATTTCGGATTTCGTATTAAAAAAAAAATAGCTCCAATAAAAATAATATGGAAGCCTCAGATGAATGTACGCACCCTTTTTAGGGATGGTGCAAATATTCAGCTGGTTGATGTCTTCGAAAGATACAATGCTGACATCACTGCAATCCAGGAAATACAATGGATGAGTTAGGGCTGCTCTAACAAAGCGATCTGTGACACCTACTATATGATAATGGGAAGAGACTAATCGATTTAACCGCAGGTTAAAACATTTTAGCTAGCAGCACCAGATTTTAACACCTCAACATCCACAAGGCTACATGACTAAGTCTAGATCAAATAACACGCAACCAAATTGATCATGTTCTGATTGACGGAAGGCACGCATCGAGCACTATCACTATCTTGTCGCAGCCAAGGTACGCACTAGGCTCAGCGTAGTGCACGCCGCACGTTCCAACATGCAACGAAAGCTAGACGTCGGCAAGCTGCATTCACAACAGACCTACGAAGCCGTCTCAAACACACTCTCCCAACTGCTCCGGGAAACCTCTCCGTCTTCTCAAGATATATATGTGAGCAGTGGAAACATATCACTCGCTACATGGATAGGGCTGCCAAGGATGTCATTGGTTATACAAAACCTGTGATTTATTCATAGTACGACTGGGAGTGGCGCAAAGCTATTGGCGAACTCTGCAGTCGGGAGCAACGCGAGCTGTTAGAGAGCGATATCAAGAGAAACGGAGAGAGGAGAAACGCCTTTTCAGACGCAAGAAAAAGGAGCAAGAATGGCGGGAGTTTGAGGATGTTGAGATGTTACGTGACAGAAATGAAGCTCGAGAAATCTATCGAAAGGTCAACCGTCTGACTGAAGGTTTTAAACCCGGAGTAACTTTCTGTAAGGATGACCATGGAAATTTGGTAACGGATGAACAGAAATCACCCGTTACCAGATGGAGATTATGGAGGAGTCATTTCTCCAGCCTATTCGGAGGAGATGAAGCGCACATTATCGCCGAGAAATGACACCGGAACCACCAGTTAATGATGACACTATTGTAGAGCCACCGGACTATAACGATGTCGATTTAGTTATTAAAAGACTGAAAAATAATGCTCTGATGGGCTGCCAGCTGAGTTATTTAAGACCGGCGGCGAAGAGTTGGTTAGGAGTATGCATACCCAATGACTGGAATCTCAGTGTTCTCTGTCCTATCTTCAAGAACGGAGACCCCGCTGTTTGCGCCAACTACTGCGGAATAAGTTTTCTTTCCATTGGATATAAGATTCTGTCGCGCGTATTGTGTAATAGGCTGAAGCCATATACGGATTCACAGATAGGACCATATAAGTGTGGTTTCAGACCAAAAAGGTCAAACAGTGACCAAATATTCACATCACGCCAGATCTTGGAAAAGACCTGTCAGTTCATCATAGACACTCACCACCTATTTGTCGACTACAAAGCCGCTTTCGACACGCCGATACGATCGAAGTTCTTCGACGCCCTGTCTGCACTAGGTATCCCGGCAAAGATTGTCCGTCTTTGCATAGCGACGCTATCTAACACACAAAGCGTTGTCAGGGTGGGGAAAAACCTCTCCGACTCTTTCGATACCAAGAGATGTTTCAGGCAGGGCGATGCTCTGTCCTGCGATTTTTTCAATCTCCTGATGGGATATATCCTACGTCAATGCTTATACATGCTTATGTCGGGCTCGTTCTTCCAAAAGGAAGTGATGCTTTACGCAGGAACAGCGAGTAAGCAAGGCGGTCTGGAGATCAGGCGAAGAACCACGCTTACAAAACGATGTTATTTTGGGCTGAGCAAGCACATTAGAAGTAAAGTCGTCTCTTAAAAGACGAAAATCAGGATCTATAAGACGCTGATACACCCGGTCCTACTGTATGGCGCAGAGGCATGGATTGTGATTGAGTCGGACGAGACAGCGTTGGAAGTCTTCGAGAGGAAGATTCTTTGCAGGATCTTTGGTCCTATTAGAGTTGGCGACGAGTTTAGGTCCCGTATGAAACGCGAGCTGTACGAGCTATTCGATGAGGTTGGCATAGTCCAGCGCATAAAATTCTAGCGGCTGCACATGACCGGTAGACGGCCATATAACTAACTAACTATCTGATTCTGCTCATGACTCCACAGCTTGAGCCCGGGTCAAACATTCATACCTTTCCAATTTGAACATTAAAATCGCCAAACATAATTTTGACATCGTTTTTGGGAAAGCGCTCATAGAAAAGTTCCACGAAATTTTAGGAACTCTTAAAAGCTCCAGAAAGATGCAAATGTAACGGGGTACGGCGAGAGCATAATATACCGTTGAGAAGACTCCAAAAAGCTAAATTTTGTAAAATTATCCTCTGAAATATGAGTGAAAAATTCTGTGGCCTAGTTGAGGAAGCTGCTGAGTTAAATGCTGTCACTTTTCCAAACTATTTGAGGCAGCTGGCGCACTTCACTTAACTGCAGACAGTTGTGGTCAATACAAAATTGACATGAACGACATGCGTGGATAGACACATGCACACAGCTACACAGCTACACTGACACACACACACACACCCACACACACACAACAACACGCAGAAAGATAGAGTCAAAAGAAGTGGCTGTAAGTGAATGCAAGGACACATTTGGTTACACTGTTTCAAAAATTCAAAGGACATGCAGTTAACAGCAGTAAAGCCAACTCAGAGCCAAACTGACTGCAGAATGAACACACACACACACACACGCAAATATACACACAAGCATATGCATATGCAAATAAGCACCTCACAGAGTATGGCTGACTGACGGACTGTCGGACTGACTGACTGAACTGGCTGGCTATCATGCAAACGATCCGCTTCAGTATTAGACTAAACTATTGTGTATGGTGCCAGTGGAGCAGTGACTCCAGTTTCAGTCAGGCAAACACTTTCGCTGGCGTTTTGTAATTTTCGTATGATTATTCCATGTTTGTGCGAGTCATTGTAGCTTTATGTGTTCGTGTGTATGTGTGTGTGTGTGTGTGTGTGGCTCAGTTGCGTCAAACAAAGCCACAAATACGTACTAATGACGTCGTACAGCTAGCAATGCAGCCGGCGTTTAATTCAACCCAACTCACTTTGGTTCGACTTGGTTTGCTTCAGTTCAGTTCGGTTCGGTTCGGTTCAGTAGCTCACCTCAGTTTAGCTTAGTTCAGTTCTGTTCAATTCAGTTTATATCATTTCAATTCAACACCAGCCATTGTTCACTGGACGCTCGAATTTTCAATGTGTGCACACGTATATATGTATGTACGGCTACATAATATCTGTCCATTGGAGTCTATTCACCATTGAAGCAACTCAGCGTCGCCACTTTCATAGTACTTAGATTGCTTTGCTTGAATAGTATAACCATTCCGTGCGCTCTCGGAGCATTCGACGTGCATGGCAGAATGTATTCTACTTGTAGATACTTCACAGTCACTGCGTGTGCATCGTGCGTGCATCCCAAACCGAATGGACTTTATTTTATACATCATTGCCAGAGCAAATAGTTGGCATACGCACTACTGCTGACTGTTGCAATAAAAAGATGAAGTAAGAGCTAAGATTGAGGTATTCGACTATATTATACCCTGCACGCACAACATTAAAGCAGATCTATTCAATAAGTTTTTATTTAAAAAATTTACAGCTTTTATCGTAGAAATCACTTCGAGTTCTGATGCACACTGAGAACTCTTCTTGTGGACAGACAAAACTTCAAAGAGATAGACAAACAGACAGAAGGTCATGCCTCGATCGACTAGTTTCGTCGAATCAAACACAAATATTTATAGTTTTCTGCATCTCAGATTTCCCATAGATGTTCACTTTTCAATGAAGCTGAAATATTCTGCTTAGAAATAATTTTGTGCAGGGTATAATAAAGCAGAGATAGTGCGAGCTATAGACAAAATGATTTGTGATGTGTGTTGGTCAGCCGCATATTCCGGCACAGAATATTGACATCATTCTTGCTATCCTGGACAAGTAGTTCAATTTACAATTTAAATGCAGTCTTTTACAATTAGTTTGTATTTTTTTTATATATATTTGTTCTTTACAGAAAGTGTGAATAGGTTTGTAGCTTCGTCATATTCTTTGGAAGGCCTTAATGCAAGCAACGTAGACTGCATTAAGTATATATGTATATACTCGATCGGCACTACAAGCCCGTCGGTCTGTTAATTAGTCTGTTTTGTCTAAGATTTCTACTAATTAATAAGAAAACAAAAAAGCGCTTTGCAGTCGAATGTGCTCGCATTTGAGATACCCTGAACCTTAAATTTGTATTGGGTGTATATCATATATTTGGGAGATGGGGTCGTTTGCATAAGTTCACATTGTTAGAAAAGTTGTTGACTGCCATGCACTTAGGACTTTCCAACAATGATTCGTGTGCAAACAATGTTCGCTATAACATGTATTTCTTGGGTAGTCTCCATGTTTAGGACCCGCCACCTTCGGATGGAACCCTATGATGACGACCCCCGCAAACGATATATGCAACATAATTTACAGATATGCACTTGGAATGTCCGCATCCTTATTAGGGATTGTGCAAATATCCAGCAGGTTGATGTTCTCGAAGGATACAAGGCTTACATCACTGCAATCCAGAGAATACAATGGATAGAACAGGGCTGCTCTAAAAAAGCTTTCTGCGGTTTCTTGGTAAGCAGGAAACTAAGTAACCTCGTTTTCAGACTTACACCTGTTGACGAGCGCTTAACCGCGATGATGTGCGCACGTACGAACGAAAGCCAGACTTTGGCAAGCTGCAATAACAGGAATCTCTGAGACAGGAATCACTGAGATTATAGCCTACATTGAGGATATGGTCCGATAAATGCATACCCAATGGCTGGAATCTCAGTGTTCTCGGTCCTATATTTAAGAAAAGAGACTCCGCTATTTGCGCCAAGTACCGCGGAATAAGTCTCCATCTCGCATATTGTATAATAGGGCGAAGCCATATACGATATCAGTGTGGCTTCAGACCAAAAAGGTCGACCAGTGACCAAATATTCACATTGCGGCAAATTTTGGAAAAGACCCGTGAGTTTAACAAAGACAGACACCACCTATATGTCGACTATAAAACTGCTTTCGACACGCCGATATGAGTAAAGTTTTTCGTTTACCATCTTTGCATGATGACGCTATCTAACACATAAAGCGTTGTCAGGGTGGGGAAAAACCTCTCCGACCTCTTTGATACCAAGAGACATTTCAAGCAGCGTGATGCGCTGTCGTGCAATTTTTTCAATCTTCTAATGAAAGACATCCTACGCCAGTGCCGATACATACAGAGTATCTCGGGCACGATCTTCCAAAAGGAAGGACATTGATATAGGAACGGCGAGTCAGCAAGGCGTTCTCAGAGATTGAAAAATAGTCTCCGCTCATGGGTCTAGCGGTGAATGAGGACAAGGCGAAGTACTTGGTATCTTCTCGCACTCCGTCATCGCGTCTTGGGCAGTCAGTGACTATGGAGAATTTCAACTTTAATGCTGTAGAAAATTTCGTCTATCTTGGAATCGAAATAAACAGCAACGTGGTCTGGAGATCAGGCGAAGAACCACGCTTACAAAACGATGTTATTTTGGGCTGAGCAAGCACATTAGAAGTAAAGGCGTCTCTTAAAAGACGAAAATCAGGATCTATAAGACGCTGATACTCCCGGTCCTACTGTTTGGCGCAGAGGCATAGATCGTGATTAAGTCAGATGAAGCAGCGTTTAAAGTCTTTGAAAGAAAGATTCTCCGCAGAATTTTTGGTCCTATTAGAGTCGGCGACGAGTTTAGGTCCCGTATGAACCGCGAGCTATACGAGCTATTCGATGAGGTTGACATAGTCCAGCGCATAAAATTCCAGCTGCTGCACTGGGCTGGTCATCTCATTCTAATGGATGAAAGTGCTCCAGCACGCCCAAACTTGATTGGTGGACGACGAAATAGAGGGCGACCGGGCATCCGTTGGAATAACCAGATATGGAGAGCTCTTTTCGTATTGGCATTTAAAACAACTGGCGCCAGCGTGCACAAGATTATGGAAGCTGTTGCGCCTTCCTAAATCTGGTCATGACCGAAAAACGGTTGAATGCCATTTAAGTAAGTTGTTGTTGGTAAGATTCCAAGAATTTTTAAAATTATTAGAGAAGTATTTTTGGGTCCTGTACCGAAGGTACAAGAGCCTGTTGGTTTTTGTGCAAATGTATGTAACATGTAGATTTAAGGGTGGAGATCCCCCAAAGTTACCCCCATTCTGGTCAGGAGTGATATAGGAGTCGATATAGCCATGTACGTCTGGCCGTCCGTGGAGAAACTTCGTTCTTTTTGCATTCAGAACTAGAACTTCGCCGGAATTTCACAAGTATATTTTAAAATTTTGCCCCTGCCCCCTTTCCCAAAAAATCCCCATCAAGGGTAAAAATCACAATATTCCAAAACTTCAACAAAATCGGATAATAAATGAAGATTCTATAAGCAACTGAATTTGAACGACCTATGACACTTCCGTCCTAGATTTTCTTTGCATATATAAAAAAATGTTTTATAAGGCACTTATTCGTGGAATGCGAAGTGGGAGGAGCAAAATACTTTTCGTTAGCACCATTTTTTCTTATAATTTCCTAGATTTTTGTTTTCCATTGCTTGGTCACAAATTAGGGAAACATTTGTGTTTGTTTGGTCACCTGTACTGATACAGGGCCTCTTACAATCGGTTATGCCCGACTGTAATTTTCTTAGTTGTTATTTTAAATTTGTGAATAGCGCCGATATTATTGGATATTAGGATAAAAAGTTAAGGGAAGTTTTAAAGCGTCCTTTGCTGGAGAGTCAGTTAAATCATTATCCAAAATAACGCAATGTCCAGGGACCTATGCTATATGAGTTTTTGAGTAGTATCTTGAGAGTAGGTGTATTATGCTTGAGGGATAGAACAAAGTTTTTGAGTGATGCGCAAGTAGATACAATATAGCTTGATATAGAGTGGAATTGAATGTGGTTACAATAGTAGATGTACCATGCTCCGTTTTTGACCAGTTTGTAAACAGTACAGAATAGAGTTGTAGAGAGTTTTGCAGTTCCTGGAGTTTGGAAGTCACAGAGGATGGTTTAAAGCTCCAAAGAGGATGATTGTGTTTACTGGGTATGTGTGGTTTAATTGGTAATCCTAGTTTAGAATGAACAGAAGTGGAGCGATATAGGGCAGAAGGAAATTTTGGGTATCTGGTGGATTAAGTTATTTTGGTGAGAGAATTTGTGATAGGGATTTGTTGAAATTGGCTAAAGCGCCAATGGGTTTTAATTGGCATAATTTTACTCTCAAAAGGTCAATTAGACCTAACCAATTAGACCTATGTGTGTTAGGTTTGCTGAAATATAAATTTGACAATGGTGAAGATCGTGGTCCAAGAAACCAGTAAATTTGTCTCGTTTTAGCTTTCAGTTGGGTTTGTTCAGACTTGATATGTTTTTTTCATCTGAGTCCAGGTGCACGCTAAGACATTTAACCGTTTCTTCTTCTGGTATCGACAATCCATTCAGTGTAACCGGAAGGCATTTTCCACGTCTCAGTGTAAACGTTAATTGTACAGATTTAAGGTTTTTTTATAGCGATTTTCCACTTGTTTGTAAAGAGTCCAAGCAGCGAAGCTTCTACCTGGCTTTGACTACTTGAAATAATTGCTAAATGTCCAGAAATGTGGCAGCACAATGCTGTTTATTTTCGAATGCATCTACAATCTCTTTAACAATGCGATGTCATTAGTCAATTGTACTGTGCCCCCTCCTTAGCCCAAATTGATGTTCAGGTATGATATTGAGGTCCAGTAGCATTCTTCTTAATAGTATTCTTTAAGATATCTGGTTGCCCCCCAAAAGCTATAATTTAAAGCGACCAAATCTAGTACATTCGGTACTTTTCTATGGCCTTTTGGCCAATATGTGGGTTTTCCGGTGCTAAGAGTTGAGTATTTATTATTAAGGATATTGGACGGTAAGAGTTGCCAAGCATTCTATCTGAGTTTGGTTTAAACATTTTCGGGAATGGTTGCATAAAAAATGGAGTTGAATAAATTATGTAATCTGTGTTTGATGGAAGGATGAAGATGTTTTAGCATTAGGTATGAAATTCGATCTATATCTGGAGTATTACCTTTGAGTTTAAAGTATGCTGAGTGGAGTTCTAATATGAATATTGATTGTTCAAGGTATTTATGTTAGCATTTTTGGCAAGGCTATACGACAATGTGTGTGTAAACAAATTTGAATTATTGGAGCGGAAGTTAAGGGTCAAATGATTGTCATTGGATTCTATGGAATATTTCGGTAATTTCTTGTTTGCTAGTAGAGGGTATATTAAATGTAGGATTTGCTTTGCATTGAATTGATACACGAGTGTTTGACATATTAGTGGGATGTCGAAGTCTAGTGCAGTATGTATCGTTCTTTTTCTTTTGCATCTTTTTGCATTTCAATATGTTGAGGTTGTCTGAAGGCCTTAATTCAGTAATGTCTTCTTCTGTTAAACCCTTTAGGTTTCTACAATATATTACTCCTTTCGAACTATTTAAAGAGTAATGTTCGGAGACTTCTTTAATTGTGTTGCTTAGTGACAAGTTTTAATCAAAAGAGTATCATCACCTTGACGTTGGACATCGCAATTTTAGTGTTGTACAAAACTTCGTCGAGCTGGTAACAGAAATGATCAGCCACAACAAGGTCAGAATGGAGATGGTGCAGGGAGGCACGTCTGCAAATAGATGCTACTTGGAAATAGGAGACATGAAAGAAAAAATGTATAAAACGTTGACAGTACCGTTTCTGCCGATTGTAATGACTCTCAGTTATAATAAAATTTTTTCTCTTCCGTGTTCGTCTTTAAAGAGAAATTTTCCAAAATTAGGGAAATGCGTACAGATTTAAGTGTCTGATGATGATGATAAAACTAATACCTAAAACACATCCTTTAACCCTTTTTATCCATTCCTAGGGCGTGATATGTCTTCAAAGCACACTTTAGTGTGCATTTTTTACTTGAAACAAAATATTTTGTGTTCATTGCTGGCTCAACATACCTTTTTTTGGTAGGCTTTTACAGGTCTAAGACTAAGCCACAAAAGGACTTCTAATGGTTTAAGTTTTAACAGCATTTTATAAGCAAGCCCTTCGTTGTGGTTGATAACCACATGGCGCCTGTCTAAATTTGTGTTCTATAATGACATTAAAAAAATGTATCGCCAGCTTCAAGTGGAAAAAAAAGGATTTAGCTTTTTAGAGATCTGTCTTTTGTTCATCTGACAAAGCTGAAATTGAGGACTTCGAGTTGACTACGTTCACCTTAAGAGTTAATTGTGCTTCTTATATGCCCATTCGAAATGTACGTAGTTTGGTAAATTATGTCTTTGGATGATGTGCTCTAGCAGGTGCTCATGACTGCTGTTGGCTGGGACTCCTAGCGACTTTTGCTGAATGAATATTTTTTAAGAATTGAAGAAGCCAGTTTAGCAAAAACTTTACACATTCGATGGAATACAAATGCTGAGAAATTTTATTTTAAAGTGCAAGCCTTTGACACTGAAGTGTTTTTAAGAAACGGCACAATTGTTAGATCCAATAGTCGTTTCCGCCAATATTGTAATGTGAAAAATTTGGATGACGACGGATTACACAGGAAATTTGAACAATTTTTTGGAGGAATATCTGTGAGTAAATAATATCTCCCCAATTCCGTTTTTTTTGTTTCCCACTAGCCACATTTCAGTTACATGGCTTTTCAGACACCTCTGGAAAAGCTTATGGAACCTGTTTATTAATAGGCCCTGTACCGAAGGTACCAGAGCCTATTGGTTTTGTACAAATGTATGTAACAGGTAGAAATAATGGTCAGAGACCGCCCAAAGTTACCCCCATTATGGTCAGGAGTGATAAAGAAGTCGATATAGCCATGTCCGTCTGTCCGTCCGTGTGAACGAAAGGATCTCCGAGACGGTAATAGATAGAGACTTCGTTCTTTTTGCATTCGACTAGGACTTCGCCAGAATTTTACGAGTTTATTTTCAAATTTTCCCACTCCCCCCTTTCCCATAAAATCTTCATCAAGGGTAATAATTTCTTCAGCACAAAGCCCAAAACTTCATCAAAAATCGGATAATAAATGACGATTTATAAGCAATTGAATTTGAGCGACCTATGATATTTCCGTCCTCCTTTTTCTTTGCATACATAAAAAAATGTTTTATAAGACACTGATTCGTAGAGTGAGAAGTGGAAGGTGCAAAAAACTTAGTACCATTTTTTCTTATTTATTTCCTACCTTTTTGTTTTTCACTGGTCATAAGCTAGGCGACTTGTAATGGTACAGGGCCTCTAACAGTCGGTTATGCCTGATTGTAATTGTCTTACTTGTTTAGATTTGAGATAGAAGCCCAGGTCTACACTCATCTACAATGCCCTTTAATTAAAGTACCGAAGCTAAAAATTGTATCTGTTTCCCATTTAGAATGTAGCCCCATTAGTTGGCTTAGTTTCTTGCAGAACTTTAGATATGTTTTGGAAAGATTTTCTGCCTTTGTGCGAGCTGTTTGTGTGTGGCAAGCTGGAATCATTGATAAACTTCACTTTCATAAGGTTTCGAGCAGCTCGGAGGAAATCTTTAGAACTCGGAGTAGATTATTGGCCTATATTTACTAATCTGTATTATGCTTTATCTGACAAACAGCCTCTTAGCTCAAAAAGTCATATTCTATATTTGATTCCGCTTTTGGGTTAAGTTTAAATAATTCAAATTGGTAGGCAGCACAACCCTTGATGATTTTGTGGAGAAGATCATTCTTCATGGTGGCAATCCAATTGATGTTACGTCTGATGTGAATGCAGTATTTCAACGAGATTAGAATCTGATAAAGTTTTTAAACTAACAAATGTTGCTTCACACAAACTAATAACACGACAACTGTCAAAATTATACACATGTCCTTTAAAGGATAGGGCTAACTAAAAATCGTATGAATATAATACTAGTATGTCTCAGCCTACGAACTTTTCAGCCAAACTGTTAGTTTTACTCACCAAGAACGCAGTAAATTTTCAAGAAGTCTATATTTTGAAGACTTCTGCAGTTGATGCACGACTCATTCGAAATCAAAAGCATAATTATTAGTTGTGACTTTTTTCTAAATCTATCCAATTATTTATGATTTAAAAACATGAACCTTTTTTTTTTTTTGCTGTGTTCTCGCAATGCGAAGCTAAATTCCAGTATGTAGGTCTTACTACTTCAGCCTTAGTTTAGATAGGTTGAGATTCATGCGTTTGTAATTTTTCGCACAATTGATTGTCGAAAACGTTGTTGTGTACATTTGATGAGAACCCATGCTAAAAACAAAAAATGGTGGAGCGGTGGCTGCAAAGGATAGGATAGGACTATGTCGAATTTTGTGTAAATCATGGCTTAACAAGGACTTAAATACGAGGAGGACAACAGCAGAAGCAGAAGGACTGAACTGGTCAAAAGTTGATTGCAAATAAAAAGGTGACATTATATGACAGGACAACAGGATAGCACTGTGTGAGTGTATATGTGTGTGTGTGTGTGTGTACGTGTTGGCGTCAACTGTGTCTGCTGGCAACTTTAATCAGTATGCAATGAACACAATCTGCGTCATTTCGGACGCTCAGCAGGCGAACGTACGTACGTACGAACTAGTTTGCCTGGCATTGAATTTTGAATTTGGCAGACAAGGTAGCTGCTGGTGGCGGCGGTCAGTGAAGTGAGATGAGTTGGAGGAAGCGCAAATTTATTAAGAGATTGTGTGTGTGTGTGTGTGTGTGTGCGTGTGAGTCGATGATGAACTGTGATGCTATTCAAACCAACGCGTACTTACTTATTTGCTGTCATCGAGCAAGAGTGAGTCTGGGAGATAGAGTTAAACCAATGACATGTCGCAGTATCTACAGACAACGGCGGACAGGAGCAGACTTTCAGTGCAGGTGACAGGACTAAATGCGGCGTCCAGCAAATAGCTGCTGCATTTACTTTGCGCGTACGTGATTTTTGAACATTTGGATCTTTCCACAGTTTTTTGTTTTTACTTGCAAAAAAAATTCAGCAACTTGTATAGTTGCACGGCATGTTTTTATGCGACACGAGCGGCTTTAAGTCGACAATAAAAAAAGGAAAAAAAAATATGTCCAATAAAAAAAATTGCTTGCCAATTGTATTGTAAATTATTAACATGGCGAAATATGCTAATTATTTCCTGCAGGATGCGCACATGCATCCGTAATATATAAAGACGTCTTCCGCAAGCCACATGGAAACTGAGCCTACTCAGCATAAGAAATCCGATTATTGTGAGCGATTATTTGCACGTACGAGTTGGGCAACAGCTGTTCGGTAAGTTGGATTGTAAACTTTTACGTTTTAAATTATAAAACTCCAACTCGAAATTTTTTTAAGTTTATCAATTCGAAGATAAACGGAAAGCATTAAAGTCATATATAACAAGTGCGTTCAAAATTTATTAAACAAATATTTTTTTTTTTTAAAGACTTTGATGTGTTTGGTATAAAGTGTTATAAGCACTCAATCGTATCATGACTATGCACGATCGTCTTTTTCGTCTCCAAAAATTAGGGCCATTGATCTGCACCCGCTGCAAACCTCTACGGCAATTGATGCACTAAGGTTCCAGACCAACTTTTGTCTCATAATTGAGAGTCTGGGTTACTGTAATATCCTGGGAACGATTGCTTTGGCAGACTGTTTTTAATTCTCCTCCCTAGCAGCATGAACTTGGAGGACGGCACCCAAGGTAATGTACCATCTTCTAATCACAGATGCTGCTATTTTCGAACCCAACGACCAGCTTAAGTTGAGCAAATAAATCGAACTTCTTGCTTACTTCAATTCAGAATAATTACACCAACTTAAATAACTTTTGTTAGCCCTCACGTGCGTGCGTATGCTTGCGTTTGGTGGCGAAACACGCGACACAATTAATTAGGCTTATGTTTAAAAAAATATTTATATATATTATATGAATAAATACGCTTATACATACAGGGTGGCTGATAAAAATGGAAATGTAAAAATGTATGCATATACTCTTAATAAGCATCAACAGTCGAGTCGATAGAGATATGTGCGTCTGAACAACGAGAACTTGAAGTCTATTACAGGAAAATCCTTCAAGTTTGGATATTTAGATTCTCTTGACTTCTAATGGACTCATTGAAATGTGCCTCAGTTCAAGTTCTCGGTAAACAGGATAAAGTCATCCTTGTTGCGGCTAGTGGCACTAAACTTAAACTAGCGAAGTGGAAGACTTTAAATGTTTCTTTAATGAGCTTGGCCTTAGTTTTCTTTTGCTGGCGACTTGAATGCACACCAGGATATCAGGAGTCCTAGTAACTCTTCGCCCAGAAGACCAGCAAAATCTTGCTACCTGTAGTTCCGTACACTTTCCTTATAGTATAGAACAACTACAACAATTAACTTTGCTGTATTTTCGACGATCCGGTCTGACAGTCTTGCTATCTCAGAGAGGATTGAGTTGAGTTCAGAATACAATTCGTTGATTAAAGGCTAATATATCCCGATTCCAGCATAGGTTAGAGTATGAAGCTTTCATTGTTCATATATTGAAGCCCACTAAGCGTTCAAGCAGAGTTGTCAGGGCACTCTCCTCAACGGCCATAATGTTTCTACCATTGCTTTTTAACACCACGGCTCGAATCTATCACTTCTCCTCGCAATGGAAATATGTTGCTATATTTGTCGCGTCATATCGACCAAATTATATCGAATAATTCTTGGACTAATGATGGCAATAAGTGGCATCCAGTTTGCCTTTCAGCATCTCCATAATGCAGCTCTGCCATCGATCTGGATGTTTATCGAGCGTTCAATTGCGTTTGCATTGTTTGTGCCATTCTGGAAATAGGGTATTATTCTATGGCGTACTGCTACTGAGACCTATGACTATCTCATTCAGCAGATGCACCACTATTAGATTGAGTTCCAGAAATATACGGCAGTAATTAAATATTAAATAATTCAAAAATATGATAAACCTAAGAGTTAGCTTTTAAACGAACTAAATTTAAATAAATTTATGAAACATTACTCATGGGCCACCCAGTATCTTTACCTATGTATGTATATGTTGAACATACTCGTATATGTGTGTCTGTTTTTTTATGTTGAAATAATGCAGCAGCAGCCGGCGGTGCTCGAAAGTATGCAACGAAAGGACGAACACGGCGCGAAAATGCGGAAACGGAAGTGGCAGAAGGCAACAGGAACTTATCTTGTGTTTGGAACTTTCGCTGCGCGTGTTTATCAGCAACGTTGGCAGCTTGCCGCAGTTGCTGAGCATATTTTTTCATTTGGTTTTCTCAGGTAAAAAAATCAGCTGAAAAACGTTAGTTGTGAGGCGACTTTGTGCTGCACCACTTGCAATGGCAAAAGTTTATTTTCACTTTCGCAAGAGTTGCCAAGAATAGTTTCGCGTCATTTTCAAGATGGCACAACTTATCGCCAAATGACAGTAGTTACTGCTCTCTGCCATATTTAAATTTTTAGTTCAATTTGTACTAAAGAAACTTCACATTCACTATATCCTTGTTCTAGGATGCGCATATATAAACACTTTCTTTTGTAAATATAATTTTTTGAAATATGCTTTTAAGGCAAACACTGGAATATACTCAAAGGATGTAAGTTAAGTATTCGATTGACGCGAGCTGTGCAAGTTAAATAGTGCATTTTATTATTTCCAGCTTAGATAGTTTGGATTATTTGCATATAAAATGGTTGGTGGCACAGTTCTAACTGCGGAGGAAACATCTAAAGAGATAAAAATTAAAAAATAAAAGCACCTCTAATAGACTTTCGGCCGTCAGCCGAGGGGAACAACATGTAACACTCCGGTGTACGTGCCATAATTGTGTGGACTGACGGCAGTGCGACTATATCCTTTACGCGAGGGCAGCTAGAAACAGGCTTCTAGAAAGTCAATTATTCTTTACTTTCTATAAGTGCTTTCTAATCTGATGTCGGGCGGAGGGAGCGAACTTTCCTAAATAAAAGTCAATAAGTCCTTCCTCAGACATAAAACAGGTTGCGTTGGGCTAGTGACCCGTCCGAAGAAATAATACTCACTCAAGAAACGGAAACAAGCCTCGGATACAACAACAACCATTCAAAGATGAATAGGAACATGGAATATGCGCTCCCTTTCTGATTTTTCTAAGCTCGCACAAGTATGCAAAGAGATGGAGCGCTTCCAGATTCAAATTATCGGACTTTCTGAAACCTAATGGCTCGGGCAAGGCGAATCTTGCACCCTGGCAGGTCACTTTTTCATCTACAGTGGCCGCCAAAGACGAGCAAATGGTGTAGACATAAAAATAGCCAAAAGCTTGGAACGCGTGTTAATAGAGTACAAGCCTATCTCTGAGAGCATAATAACAGCTCGTTTTTAAAGCAAGTTTCGCAATATAACCATTGTCCAGTGCTATGCACCTACCGAACCAGACACAGACGACTCTAATGGCGCGTTTTATAAACTACTCGACCTAACAATCAACTCTGTCCCTAGTGACGATATAATTGACTTTAATGCAAATATCGGCGATTACCACACCAACGTCGAGAAGTTCATGGGTCCACACGCTTTGGCGTCCGCAAGGAACAACAACGTTGACTGACTACTCGATCTGTGCTGATTAGCAGGACCCTTTCACAATTGTCTGATGGACGTGCGTGCGTATAGAAGAGCTGATATGTACAGCAATCATAATCTGATTGTTGGACGGTTATGTCTTCGTTCAGAAGAAAGTAGAAGGCAAATCCAAACAGCGTGCTCTCAAGCTACGGAGAAAAAGGTCGGCTTGCAGCACTTCAGACGGAAGCCGTGGATAAGTGACACCACCTGGACTCTGATTGAGGAGCGCAGGCTGTTGAAAGCACATCTAAATGCATGTGCAATGCACGACCGCAGCAACCTTCGTGGATCATATAACGAAGTGTAAAGGCGCGTTAAAAAATCAGTCCGTTCGGATAAGAGGGCTTATATGGAAAGCATAGCCAGTAAGGAAGAACAGGCAACGAACTGCAACAATTTACGCGGTATGTAAATAGCGGTAAAGGGACTAGTAAACGTTAAGCCAAATATTTCATCTATCAAGGCTACTGACGGGTCCAGACTATCGTCAGTCGAAGACCAACTGACACGCTGGAAGGAGTTCTTTGATATCGATGACACTGAGCCAGAAACTCCAGGAATTTCCAACACTGAGCAGCGTCGAAACCGCAACAGAAGTATTTCTACGCATCCGCCTACTGGGGGCGAAATAACCCTGGCCTTAAGCAAGCTTAAAAAAAAACAACAAAGCTGCTGGGCCAGATGGTTTAGCGGACGAACTGCTTAAGTACAGCGCAAACACCATCTCACGCGCCCTACATCCCATTGCGTTTAAACCAGATCGTTAAAACTCCATCCAAAAAGTATTGGCCTTCATCATCTTAGCCAGAAGCTCGCCAACTTTAAACACACAGTTACGACGAGAATAGAATAGGTTCCGACCAAATTGGTAGACCAAATTAATACAATACGCATCAATTGACCGAGTGAAGGTCCCCGTTATACCTACTTCGAGCAGGCGTTTGACACCATTAATAGAAACGCGATATAGAGGTCACTGAACAGCTGTGGGATCCCTGACAAAATCATTTTATAAAGGCTCTTTTCGTAAACTCTGCTCTCACCCTGCAGTTTAAAGGCAACAACAGCACCAATTTCATTATAAATAGAGGTGTCCTACCAGGTTGTGTACTCTCACCACTCCTTTAAATAGTAGTCCTCGACGGAGTTCTGAAGCGCACAAAGGCGGAGGTGCCAGAAGGCTTATAGTGAAGTCTTAAAAAGAAGCTTAGCGACTTAGACTATGCTGATGGCATATGCTTCATGAAGCACACGCATAGTGGTGCTGCAGCGAAACTTCGGAGTCTGGAAGCTAATGCTCGTGCAATAGGTCTCAAAATCAATTTATCGAAATAAAAGTAGAGGCCTCTGCAAACAACTTCAGCAGAGCCACTGACGGTCGAACTCAGCGACAGCACCATTGTCACCATTGAAAATGTTGAGAAGTTCCCCCATTTTGGCACTTATATTACAGCGGATGGGGTGCAGCGATATACTCAGCTGCGCGTATAAGCAAAGCGCGGATGGCATTTCAAAAACTCGACAAAGTATGGCGCTCATATATATTATATATATACTATTTTAGGACTCTGAGACGTGGATGGTTTCAGACAGGATTGGCGGAAAGCTTCAATCTTTCGTTAACAAATGTCTGAGAATTATCTGTCGTATCTTCTGGCCAGAAACAATCTCAAACGCTGACCTATGGCAAGCAACAAACACCAAACTTATCAACATTGAAAAAAAAGACGCAAGTGGAATTGGATAGGTCACACCTTGCGCAGAGAAGACGACAACAAAGATGGCCTTCCAGTGGAATCCACAAGACAGCCGTCTGAGAGGTCGTCCAAAGCAAACATGGATTCGCACTGTCCATTCTGAAATCGGATTCAGGGCAACTTGTAGGGAACTAGGAGCCTTAGCAGCTGATAGAAGTCATTGGAGAGCATTTGTTTCACTCTATGCTCCAACTAGTAGTAATACTTTAGGTTACTTTGGAATCTTATAAGAGTGAAAGTATTAGGGAATTAAACAAAAATTGATCTTTCTATTTCTCTGTGCACGTTCTAATTTTTTGGTACTTTGTTGGACATGTCACGCTTAGACTCGAGATGCTTATTAAAAACGCGTACAAAGATGAATAAGGAGTCAATATTTTTGGATTTAGTTGCTGTTATGGCCAAGACTTTCAAGTTCGATTTACATTCATTTTTCTTTGGTTAAGGATATAAAGCGCATCGTTTCCATTGAGTTAAAATATTTTTCTTGTTATTATTTATGTAAAATGAGCTTTTCTGATTTTCGATAGCATTCTTTGGCAGCACAGTAGTCACTTAGTACGCCGCATTAACACGATGTCAGGGAAAAGTTGAGCATTGTTTGTCACCTTAGCTGCTAACGCAAAAATAAAGTTGGCAACGGCAGGAGCAGCCACACCGAAAGGGATACAAAAGACAACGACACTGCATGCAGAATGCTTCTGAGCAGCAAGCGCTACTGGCAAACAAAACGAACCCAAAGCAAATAACGACGATAAGTACAGAAAAGAAGCAGCGCAGGACGACGTCTGTGCAAAGGACTGCTTAAAAAAAGCGTAAACTTGATTGAGCGTACTATACATATATATATATATATATAAAGTGCAGGACGAAAAGCTAATGTTAAAGAGCGAGAGTGATTTTCAGCAGCAGCAGCAGCAGGAGACACCAGCAGCAGTTGCACGTGTTACAGACGTTTTGACAAAAAACTGTTGCATTTGCCAGTGCCATGTTCTGTAGCCAACGTCGACTTCATGCCATGGAATCGCCATTGTCGGCGCAATGGTACTAGCATCCAGAGTTGAGTTGTTTAACCGGGCTTAAACTCAAACGAGACCCAGCATTAACTCGCATATTTTGGCAATGGCCAAGTCGCAACCAGGGATGGTGAGGCAGCGAGCTAGCTAAGAATGTTTCCTCAGACAGATTCTCAAGTGAGCGATTTGCAGCGTATCTAAGCTGTATTAACTAAACTATTTAGTACATAAAAGGACATTTTGGTGCAGTCATTCAACTAGCCGACCATAGTCTGTTATTCGGGTAATTAAATGGATCTATGCTTATTTTATGTTTAGCAGGTGCAAAGAAGCGTAGCTGAGTCAGTTGCCAAATGACAGACCAGATGTTAACCTAGATGTGAGCTCTCAAACTTTTGACTACATCTAATCTAGTTTAAGCTTATCAAATTTAGGGCAGTACTCTACATATATGGAACAGAGTGCTTTATAGACCATCCGTCTTTGCCATCAACTACGAAAAAAGTAAAAAAACAATTCGTAATGCAAAGAGAAATAGTTGGTGATCCTTCTGCTTTGGCATAGAGCAGGAGACTTTGGTTTCAAAACAGATTATGGGAAATAGAGGAGAAGCAGCAGAGATACAAAAGTCGTTCTCCAAGATGTACGGAAGTCTATGAGCTCAGTACAGTTTTACAACAGAACTATGATTAAAGATGCACGAGTCAGGGTAGAGTCCTACCACCTTAAGAATTCTAGTGGAACTTGTTAAGAAATTCCGTAGGAAAGCTACCAAAACAACTGCATAGCATCAATCGACGCTTTAAAAGAGATAGATGGATCACTGGGGCCAGACTCAATAATAAGACGAAATTCAATCTCGTCACCAAGTGGTTCCTACCACAAATAAGCGAAACACCGCTTAGATCCAATGTGAAACCAAACATAAGAAATCAGCCGATGCACTCTTTGCATCGCAAAATATGCTGAGCAGCATGTAGGATCTTTCATCAAGGCTAATGCATTACTTTGCAGTAGTAAGACCAATGTTATTTCATGGAGTTGGTAGCAGACCACATACCTAAGGCTTGTGTATAGGACCAAACAGCATGCATTAGTCTGCATAGGACCATCGCCAAAAATGCACTGGAAACAATGTCCAAAAGGTAGATTCCAGACCAGTGTCCGGCACACGCCAAGCAGCGCGCATATGAATTTTCTCTGCCGCAGCGCTGCCTGCACACGTACAGTATAAACTTTCGTGTGGTTTTGCTTCTACGATATGTTTCTGTTAAGTCGCTGTCGTGGCGCTGTTATGGCGCTGTCGTAACGCTGTAATGTCGCTGTTCAGCCGTTGTTGATGTTGTTATCATTCTGTTAATTCGAACACAACGCTCCAGACCTTTCGGACATTTACGGCACTCAACACACATTCATAGATGGATTCAAAATAGATTCAGGTGTTGAAGTAGTCGTATACTGCATTGAAACACATGCATTGAAGCCAACACCAGTTGCTGGAATTCGGCAAACACGAACAAAATCTACAGAACTATAAGCCTCTATGTGTGGTCAACTGGTTTAACCTAAAAAGTTTTCATAATGAAATATTTTTAATCTGACAACAAATTGAAACTAAACAAAAAATCTAAAAAAGAAGTCGATTAAATCAGATATCTATTAAATCATTAACCAGCAGAATAACTCTGGTTAGTGTTTAACGCTCGTTAAACAATAAACGAAGAAACTGTGTTAATCGGCAGCATAACGAGCAGTTAAGATACTGAGAAATTGGCTACAAATAATATTAACACATTTTTCGTTAACCCGAACATTGTTCTCCAGCCCTGTTATGTAATCCGCCATTGTTAGATATTTTAGTTTCATTTTAATATGTCACTACTTACTGAAATACTGGTTGGCTAAGCACTAGACACATAGAAGCTTTGCGACATTTTCCGTTTAGCTAGGCCAGCAAGTGTGGAGACGGTTAAAAAAAAAAAAAAAAGAACAAAAAGGGAGATGCAGACACCAAACGACGAATGACTGATGATGATATGTATGATGCTTGGCATTGTACCAACCGATGGAGTGACCAACCGACCGACCGACCGACCGACCGACCGACCGTCCGTCCGTACAACTGACTGACCGACAACCACCTGACCAAATCGAGCCACACACACAAAGTCACACCCACAGCACATACTCGTATACATGTGTGTGTGTACATATATGCTCAAATACATACATAAAAGAAACCGCATCGGCACTGCACATCCATCGGTTCACTTAGGTTGGCCTAACTCTTGGCTTCAGGCGCCAGCAATTGAGCTTAGTTTGCATTGAGCCAACGCTGACGGTAATTAATGAGAAACTGCATTGAGATAAGCCCAGCAAACATACCCACATGCTCACATACGTGTGTACTTAGTTGCAGCGCTAGCTCATATGGTTCGGGCATTATAAGAGGGTCATGTCACCTCACAATAGCTTAGTTAGCTTTTGGTTTCTTTCTTTCTTTTTTTTTTTTTTAAGATCTTTGCAACCTTTTTGTTATAATATTATATTTTTTTATTTTAATTTTTTGTTGTTTTTGTTCTTGTACTTACAGTGTATGCTCAGCGAGATGCGCTTCGAAACCGATGGCGGAACTCCATTCGATGCAATGCATAGATACGAACCCATCTCATTGCGCGAGATTTTTGCTAGTTTGAGCACTTCACCGCGAAATGAATTCACTGTAAAGAGGCAAATCAATATAAATTGTTTATTAATGAAGTGAAAAAAAAAAAGAAAATAGTTTGCATGTGCGATTAAACGGGTCGTGATTTGAATCTATTGCTTAAATACCGTTCAAAGAATAAAAAAAGTACGTAAAATTGTTCTATAAATTGATTTCTATTTCGATATAATGAGTGAACTTTCTGAGTCAAGCGAAAGCAAAAAGTTTATAGCTGGAGGAGACTTTAACGTTAAACATCCTTGTTGGTGCTCACGGATTATCAATCCAAAAGGTCGGAAACTCTATAAATGTATTACTGAGTACCACCTTAATACCTTATGAACAGGTACAGCAGATAAAAGTGATTTCAATAGAGCAGTAATGGAACTGAAAATCAAATTATATGATATGAAAAATGCAGCAATTGGGAAGTATCTGGAAAGTCTGCGAACTCAAAACATGATGAGCATAATCTGTGGAAGGCAGCAAGATAAATTATACGTTCTGTAGGGAGAAATATCCCTACTAAAGACAACAACAACGTGTGGTGCAGAAGTGATGAAAGCAAGGCTAAGGCTTTTGGACACCATTTGGAGAGAAGTTTTAAACCATTCAACTTGAAAAAAAAAGAAATTTTGCAATTTATGGATAGCACCTGTCAAATGGAGTTTCCAATGAGACTTGCAACTGTTGCAGAAATGACTTATGATGTGACAACATCAGTGTGGCTGCCATTAAACACTAAGCAAACAAGTAAGGAAATACAGTCGGGCGTAACCGACTGTAAAAGGCCCTGTACCAGTTCAGGTCGCCTAACAAACATATTAAATGTTTCCCGAGCTTATGACCAAACACATGACCACTTCTCACTGCGCGAATATGAATGAAAAGAAAAGGGGGGTTGTTCAAATTCAATTGCTTATAAAATCGCTATTTATTATCCGATTTTGATGAACTTTTTGGATTTTTGCTTAGAGAGACGTTATCTCTATATTGGTACACTTTTTTTTGTGCCGAAGAAATTTTCACCCTAAGGGGTGATTTTATGGGGAAGGGGGGGAGGGGAGAATTTTAAAATAAACTTGTGAAATTCCGGAGCAATCCTAGTCGAATGCAAAAAACACGAAGTCTCTATCTATTACCGTTTCCGAGATCCTTTCGTTCATACAGACGGACAGACGGACGGACGGACAGACGGACATGGCCATATCGACTCCTCTATCACTCCTGACCATAATGGTGGTAACTTTGGGGGGTCTCCGACCATTATTTCTACCTGTTACATACATTTGCACAAACCCAATAGGCTCTTGTACCTTCGGTACAGGGCCTAAAAATCAATAGTATATTTGACTCAGATTTACAACTCGATGTTACGTCTCAATCATTTTTCAGCACAATGGAAATGTGTCGAGATTTTCCTAATATCCAAACCGCACAATCCGTAAAACATTATTAACTCTTATCGTCCTATAAGTCTTCTAGCAATATTCTCCAAAATATGCGAGAAAATATTTTTGCGAAGATTGATGCCACCAGTGGCGTAGCTACCTAGGGGCTAGGCGGGGCAGTGCCCCGGGGCCCTTAAGCTCAGGAGGCCCTCGAATCCTTACCCGAAATCTCGATCGAACTGAACTTTTGAAAATTTCTCCCATTTTCAAAATAAATATGACAGGTTGCAACCCCACTTTAATCATGACAACTCAGTTGAGAGAAATTCAAAAGTTCTGCCTAGGGAATTCCCCTAAATTCTTTCTGTAGGTTGGCAGTGTTGTCAATTTGACGGATAGTGATATGTGCGTTTTATTATTCATCGATGTGCGTTTTATTGTGAATTCGAGTTAAGATTTTTTTTTCGAGAACGGTTAAAATATTAATTTTAGTCAGCCTTCTGCAAGTACATCTGGCCAAAATATTTCTATTGCTAGTGACTCAAATAATGTGGTACCTGCAGTGTTGGTTGAGAAGCCTACTGAAGAAGATTCGACAATTATTGCAGTTGGAGATACCTCCGCCACCGATCATGTGAAAGTGGATAATGTTTGCATGACACACATAAGAGCGGAGGGTTTGAAGGAACCACAAATCTTCTTCACGAACAAAATATTAAGTGATAACGAAAAACGTCAAATTCTTGATATGGGGCCTTTACAGCCTTCAGAACCTTTTCCAACAGACATCAACCATTACAATAGGTGTTTTTCAAAATCGTACTACGTTTCGTGTTCTAAATATGGGCCAGTTAATCGTTTTTGGTTGTGTTATTCCAAAATACTAAACGCTGCCTATTGTCAACCCTGCTGGTTATTTGCTTCACAAAGGAATAATGTTTGGTGTACGGGAATTCGAGATTGGAAGCATTTATCAGAAAGAATTAAACAACACAGTTGTTCGAGTGGCTATTCGGAAGCATGTGCTGTGTAGGAGTTTTGGAAAAAAAAACGATACTAATACTATCGACAAGGAACTTGAAAATGAAATTCGCAAAGAAGCATCATTTTGGAAAATGGTTCGTCAAAGGTTATTCGATATCATACATCAAGAAGACTTAAGTCAGTCCTTTGTAGAGCTTGTCGCTCGATATGATCACATTTTGCGGCAAGTTTTGGATATGCCCAAAGGCAATAATAATTATTTCAAAGTTTTTTTAACGTTTTATTTTGTTTATAATTATTAACTGTTTAATATCAGGACTTTTTGAAATTGTGTTTTTTTATGTTTTTAGGATCTACAAGATATCTGAGTGCAACAATTCAAAATGAAATGATTGAAAGCTTGGGAACCAAACTCGAAACCCATCTACTAGATTTGAGCGTCACCGTTTTTTTCCATCATAATGGATACGACAGAGGACATATCGAAGGTAGATCAGCTAAGCATTGTTGTGAGGTATGCAGTAATAACCAGATCGGAAAATGGACAGTCAATTGATATAGAAGTAAAAGAAGTGTTTCTAGGCTTCTAGTTTTACCTCAACTAACTCAAGCATGGACTGTTCAACAATTATGTAAGGAAATAATGAGCAAATATGGAGTGGTAGAATGCGACCTAAAGGAAGTATTAAGAAATGGGTATGGGTCGAATTAGTTATACAGGCTTTTGAGAGGAAGCACTATTGTTCAGCTGTATTTTTGGATATTCAACAGGCCTTCGACAGAGTTTGGCATGAGGGTTTGTTATATAAACCTAAAAAAGCTCTACAACTCCATTTTTTTTAGGCCCTGTACCGAAGGTACAAGAGCCTATTGGGTTTGTGCAAATGTATGTAACAGGTAGAAATAATGGTCGGAGACCCCCAAAGTTACCCCCATTATGGTCAGGAGTGATAGAGGAGTCGATATAGACATGTCCGTCTGTCCGTCCGTCCGTCTGGCCGTCCGTATGAACGAAAGGATCTCGGAAACGGTAATAGATAGAGACTTCGTGTTTTTTGCATTCGACTAGGACTGCTCCGGAATTTTACAAGTTTATTTTGAAATTTTGCCCCTCCCCCCCCTTCCCTATAAAAATTTAGTGCACTAATATAAAGTTAACGCCTCTCTAAGCCAAAATCCAAAAAGTTCATCAAAATCGGATAATAAATGACGATTTTATAAGCAATTGAATTTGAACGACCCCCCTTTCTTTTCATTGATATTCGCGCAGTGAGAAGTGGTCATGTGTTTGGTCATAAGCTCGGGAAACATTTAATTTGTTTGTTAGGCGACCTAAACTGGTACAGGGCCTCTTACAGTCGGTTACGCCCGACTGAAATTTCCTTACTTGTTTTAAGTTGAAAAGGAATTTTTATGTGAAAGGCAAAGATTCACTTTCAGATACATATATGGTATAACACAGGCAAGTGTACAAGGACCAATGCTATACACAATATATACAGCAGAAATGCCTGTAAATGGCAATGTTACTGTGACAACCTATGCTGACGACACCGCTAGCTACTGCAAACAATACTATTGATGCTTCTAACACTCTCCAAGATCAACAGAATTAATTGCAAGATTGGTTGAACAAATGGAGTATTTAGATGATAGCAAACAAATATTATAACATCACGTTTACAAATAGAAGACACGATTCTCCTAGAGTCACAGTTTATCAATCACTTATTCCTGTTGCTGACTGTGTTGACTATCTTGGAATGAAGCTAGACCGCTTATCCAAGCTAAGCCTCAACAGCTTAAACAAAAAACCGGATGGTTGTACTGGCTGATCAATCCAAATCCAAACTAAGCTTAAAAAATAAAGTACTTCTTTCTTAAATAACGTTGAAACCTGTATGGTCGTATGGCATTTAGTTATGGGGAACTGCAAGTAACTCCAATGTAGAAATACTGCAAAGATACCAATCAAAAACACTAAGACTTTTTTTTTTTTTTTTGTTTATTTCTATTTATATACACATATATACATATTAGTTGTGTTGTGCAGGGGGTTTCACGGTTCACCAACTGTCTTGGCAAACCCCTTTCTCTTTAATCGTCTTAGAGGTCTGTTGGGGAGTAAGCCTCTCGTGAGCGTACTGCTGTGTCCTATCAACATATCCGAGTAAGTGCCGGGGCCGAGTAAGTGTCTCTAACCTTAACCTTTAACTTTCGCTCTACCAGATATTCTCTTAGGAGACCATAGTAGGGTGCTGGCAAGTATTGCTTTATTTTAAACAAAAGTCCATCATGCCACACTCTATCGAATGCCTGTTGTATGTCAATGAATACTGCATTGCAGTACTCAAGGTTATCATAAGCCTGCAAAATGTGCAACGCCAGTCTATGGATCTGTTCTATGGTTCCGTGTCCCTTTCTGAAGCCAAACTGATGATTCGGCAATATATTGTCTTTAAGCAGGACTTCACCTAGCCGATTGGCAACAAGCCTCTGCCATACTTTGGATAAGGACGGCAGTAGACTAATTGGTTTATAAGACTCGCATTCCATTTCAGATTTGCCTGGCTTGTGAATCATCTGAATTGCTGCCATCTTCCAATGTCTTGGAAACGCTAGTTTAGGGCAGAGTTTAATTGAAAACATCTCTCCAAATGCTGTTTAAAGGCGATAAGGTCAGTTCGCTTAGTGATTAGTGGGGGACTGCAGCTGGCATCCAGCCCAACAGTCCCAATGGTGGCAATCAGAGCTAGATGGTCGGATTCTAGACCCCAGTTCTGGCGTATATTAGCTCTATAGTCGGGTATTCCATGATGAACCGCAAAATCAATACATGTAGCAGTGTGACTGGGTATATATGGATACCTAGTTGGGATCCAGTAGCAAGAACCTTAGCACCGCAAGCAGAAATGGCTTCTGCGAGTTCTCGCCCTCTGAGTGAGTTATATGTGTCGCCCCATAGCCAGTGGCGTGCATTCCAGTCACCGCCAACCAGGTATCTTTGTCCACAGGCTCTAAGCATGTCAATGAAATGCCTTTCGTCAATTCTGTTCGTTGGGGGGCAGTAAGTGGCGCTAAATTTCATGTCTCCCAGACCTGTAGCAACACTTACTGTTGCCATTTGTATGGTGGGCGTCTCCATGACCTTAAGAATAATGTCAATGTTATTAGTATGTGCAAAAAGTTCAACTTCTCTGGCTTTACCTGCAATGCCATTGGCATTCCAGTTAAGAATCTTTAGGGGACTCATTGCAACGATGTTACGGTATTCTGAACCTGGAGAATAAAATTCTCTCCGGTCCATCGCATAATTTTATTGGTAATTTCATGTACCAAATTTTCAAGCTTTTCCAGACGTTGGCTCACTAGCATATTTTGTTGTTTTTGCTCCTGTAGCTGTTGCTGTAGCCACAGATGAAATTGCTGTTGCTGCTGTTGTTGAAGTTGCTGTTGCCATTGTTGAAGTTGTTGCTGCTGTTGGTGTAGCAATGATTGAATATCAAGCGGGTTCTGTTGCTGTGCGAGATTTTGTGCTTGCGGGCGTGGCTGGGCAGGGCGATTGTTGCCTCTTGCAACTGCGGCATATGAGGCACCTTTGTAGTTTGTAGTGTGGCAAGGTAGTTGTTGCTGATTGCTTCGTATCTGCTGTTGTTGCGGTTGCAGCTGTTTTTTAGACCTCATACTCCGTTCTGACTGCAAAATAGCTAGCTGCTGCTGATCCCTAGCAATGGTTGTTTGGAAGGGGTTTTGATTACCTACACGTGTATTTATCTGGGCACGGCTCATGCTGGTTTTATTTTTGACCCTTTTAACAGGTCCCATAGATCGACGGAGAAATTCCTGATATTTTTCGCAGCCTTTGTAGCTGGCCATGTGGTTTCATGTGGCGCAATGCATGCAGGTAAGCGGTACATTTTGTGGTCGTATGCATTGTAAGGTACTGTGATTTTCTCCACACCTCGCACAGTTAGGATGGCGTCTACAATATTTAGCAACGGTGACAATGTGCGATTTCTGCTGATTTTTGCATTCTTTCTACCTTTACTTTTTGTCGGCAAAGGAATTTAATTTTATATATGTATATCATTAATTTTTGCATGGGGTTTTATATTAATAAAAAAATATATTAAGTCCTTCTTCTTTATTCCCTCTGGATTTTAGGTTGTGAATTTGAAGAACTTCATATCCCAACATTTTAAAGTCACTGACAGGGTGTTGTGTTGCATGTCCCTGACTACAATTCTATGCGGCTTTTCTGTTTTCATTTGGTAAGTATGGAATTCCATGCCGATTTAATCCATACGATTAACAATTGCCCTATAGGTGTCACTGTCCATAGGGAAGATACTGACCGTATCCCCTTGATTAACCTTGACGGTGATTTTGTCCAAATTAGTGACCTCTCCTATAAGTTCGAATAGGTCATTTATGTTGGAAATGCTTACAACTATTTGCGGTGGCTTTGGCGTTTTAAGTTGATTGCGTGCGTTATTTACCATGGGTTGTGAACAGCTTGCAGCATCACTTCCATCCATATTATTGTCCTCAGTTATTGGAACGTTAGTTGGGTCTTCAGTTATGGCAGCCTCATCATCTCTGTTTTCATCCATAGCAAGCATTGCAAACTTATTATTTGAGGTTCCCTGATGACTTGTTGTAGGTGTATGCGACGCTGAGTCAGCGATTAATCTTTTGTTACTGCTTATGGGAGATAAGGGTTCTTTATTTTTTTGAAGTCGAACTACACATTGGTGCGGAATGAAATAGTGGGGAGTGCTTGGCATTGTAAAATTAATAGGCGTCATGTGATCTAACTCTATATATTCGTTCATAAAATGAAGGTACATTTCTCGTAATTGAGGGTCCCGCAAAAGTCTTGTTTCTAGTGATAAAAATCGACGCTTAGCAATCTCAAAAGATGAACCTAATGACCGAGGATCACCTTTAAATGGAAGACGTACTTCAAATCGACCATTGGAAAGCACGCGAATGTTGTTACGAAAATGCTTCTCAGACTCTTGTTGCTCTTTAGTTATTGTTAAAGATCGACAGTTATTGGGACTTTCTTCAAGAGAGCAAAATTTTTTCAATGTTTCGTCAATGCTTTTCAGATCCTCTTCATAACAAAATAAGCTCGTGGTTCTGTTATTCGAAATCTTCGCACTTGCAGAGTATCTTCCTGAGACAATCCAGCCAAAAATGGTTTTTTGTATTGTAGGAAATTCAGGACTTTGCTTTATTTGACCCACAGACAATAATTCAAAAAATGAATCTGCTCCAATTAGCATGTCTATTTTTTGCGGCTTATAGAAATATGGATCTGTGAGTTGTATATTTGCAGGAAGCTTCCAATTGTTAATACAAATTGGCTGACTGGGTTGGCTAAAAATCTCCTGCGAGTTCATTACTGTTTACCCGTGATCTTACCACTGTATGTATCTTTTTCTTAACAAGAGAATTAGATTTTCCAATTCCAAGCAGATTTATAAATACATCATCTCTTTTAATTTGGAGCCGTTGAGCGAGGTCTTCGGTAACACAAATTAAAGGGTCATGTAGTGCGGGGCATAAACAATATCAAAATTCGAATTACTAAGGTGCCAATGAATTTGCTTTTCATAGACCTTGAACCAGACAACAAAAATTGTGAAATTAAAAATTTAATAAATAATAAATATTAATAAAAAATTAAATAAATAATGCGGTTGTGACAGTTGAACCGCCTAAAAAAATAAATGAAATTGTACAATAATAATAACCAGTTCGAGGTGAATCCGAAGACAAGGTTATTACAGCGCTAGGCAGAATTGAAAAACTTTTTGAAGAACAGTATGAGCAGACAAACAATCTCCTTACAATGATTCTCAAGATTGCATCTAAATTATGCAACTAGATCTACGTCTAGCTATATGGAATGCCAGTGGGCTTTCCAATCATTATAATGAAATAAATCTATTCTTAAAATCGAAAGACATTGATGTCATGTTAATATCTGAAACACATTTCACAGAAAAATATTACTTTAAAATAAATGATTATGAAATTATAAGCTTCACGTGAGCTAGGCAAAGCTCTTAAACTCGAGGAAAAACTCACTCAGATACGATACATCGAACGTCTTTCTCCAACAAGCTCTAAGTTTCCCCTGTGGAAAGCGCGCGCAGACATTAAACTACCGGCTATAGTCTCTACAGCCATAAGAGACCACACTGGAAAGTGGGCACCCACGGACATAGAAAAAGCGGAAGTTTTTGCAAACCACTTAAGAACTGTTTTTCAACCAAATCCGTCTACAAACGCTTTTGTTCTTCCCTCTCCTTCGAACACGTACTACTCTGAACCCCTCAGATTTCACACCCACGAAGTTCATAAAGTTATAAAAGCCCAGCTCAATCCCAAGAAGGCTGCAGGTCATGAATTAATTTCCCCAAAAATGATCATGGAGCTTCCCAGCCCAGCTGTGACATATATCAAAAAATTGTACAACGCGATTTTTAAATGCGGATATTTTCCAACTCAGTGGAAGAAATCGGTCATAGTCATGATACCGAAACCCGGAAAGGATAAAACACAGGCAGCGTCATAAAGACCCATAAGCCTACTATACTGCCTATCCAAACTATTTGAAAAGTTGGTTCTTATAAAAATCAACTTACACATACAGAACATTATTCCCACTCACAAATTTGGGTTTCGTGAAAACCATGGCACTATCGAACAGGTAAACCGATTAACCTCAGAGATTAGAACAACGTTCGAACTCCGTGAATACTGTTCCGCAATTTTTTACGATGTAGCTCAAGCATTTGATCGCGTTTGGCTCGACGGACTTAAGTACAAAATACAAATATTGCTTCCCCAAAATACTCACAAAACTCTAGAATCATACCTCAGCAATAGAGTATTCACGGTACGTCAGAATGACTACATAACACAGGAGTCTGAAATTAAAGCTGGAGTACCCCAAGGCAGCGTTCTCGGTCCTATTTTATATGTTCTATACACTTCAGACATACCAACGGATCACAGACTCACAATATACACATTTGCTGTTAATACAGCAATCTTAAATGGATCTCGATGCCCAATAAGAGCAACTAGACTACTAGCAGACCATCTCATTCTTCTCGAGGAGTGGCTAGCTAACTGGCATATAAAAGTTAAGGAGCAAAAAAGCAAACACATCACATTCACTTTAAACAGAGGTACTTGGCCATCGGTGACTCTAAACAACATGGTGATCCCACAGGCCAATGTCGCCGTGCACCTCGGCATTCATCTCGAAAGACGGCTCACTTATCGTAAACATTGAACATTTGAAGCCAAGAAAACACAAATAAAGCTAAAAGCCAACTCCCTACACTGGCTTATGAATCCGCGTTCCCCATTAAACGTGGACTACAAATTACTTCTTTACAACTCCGTAATAAAGACAATGCGAGTTCGTGTAACGTGGATATAATACAAAGAGCTCAATCAAAAATACATAGAACTCTCACCGGTGCACCCCTCTCACATTCACAACGATCTTAACATCCCAACTGTGAAAACTGAAATAGATTGATTCAAGCAGAACTACGAATGCAAACTCAACTCTCACCCTAATCCACTTGCAAGATCTCTAACACTACTCCATGTACAAACGCGACTCAGGAGAAATGACCTCCCAGCTACATAAGTCTCCAACCGGGGGGCTTTGTGTAATACGCAACTAGATTTAAGATTTGATAATTTATAGTCTCTTATCAAGAGAAGATCCAATAAAGAAAACACTATATAAAAAAAAAAAATTATAAAATCAGACCACCCATCTGGTAGAGCTGGGGGCGGTGAAACGTACAAGAAATTAACATTCAGGCAACTACAATAAAAATTAAATGTATACATTCTGAAATATCTGTATCCGCGATATATGTTCCACCAAGTTCAGCTTTGAAAGTAGATGACTTTAAACTATTTTTTCAAAGTCTCGGCAATCGCTTTCTAGTAGGTGGAAAATTCAATTTAAAGCAACAATGGTGGGGATTGCAAACAAATGTATCTCAGATATTTCTGGGTTATTAATTCAAAATATGAATCTAACAATAAGTTTTTTTTATCTAAAACTCTAAAATACAATAATAATAATAATATAATATAGCCAATACTTTTAATATTTGAATACATCGTGAGCTAAGAAAATTGACTTCCTGTCTTTGATTAGTACAACAGAGCTTTCCCGTTCTTCACGAGCTACTACATCGTTCGCCATTGACAGTAAATCAAGTTCTGAGCGTTTTATGAGGATTAATAAGATAAAATAAATATTGGTTGATCATTTCGACGAGGATGTGATATCTTTGCTGTATTCGTCAGACATCTTGCAAGTGGGTTAGGATGCCTCAAAAGTTTACTCGAATATTTGAGTTTAAAACGTTCGATTTCAGTTTTAACAAAAGGAACTTGTAAGTCCTTATGTATATTTTTATTTCTTACATACCAGGGAGCCCCAGTTATGGTTCTTAGTATTTAAGATTGTGTGCGTTGGATTATTTCAATGTTACTAGTACTGGCATTCCCCAATAGTTCAATACCATATGTTCAAAAAGGCGGTTTGCCCGAAACCCAAGTTGATGTACCGAAATTATAATATGTTCTTGAAGTTATGGCACAAGTTTATCAACGAGTTTTTTTTCGAAAAGTTTTGTATGGCAAGTTAGTAAACTAATCGGTCTAAAGGATGCTACCTGAGTAAGATCTTTACCCGGCTTAAGGATCAACTTAACAATTGATTTTTTCCAGTCATTAGGAAAATATCCTATTTTTAACAAACCATTAAATAGAACTTTTAAATATTCAATTGCCACAAGGGGGAGTTCTTTTATCATTTTAGATGTATTTGTATCAATGCCGCGAGACATTTTCGTTTTAATTTTGTTGTTTATCAATTTCTTCAGTGGAAATAATAATTTGTTCCGTAATTGTGAAAATGCTTTTGAGTTCGTTGAGTTGATATTCATTTGAAGCAGGGTTTGGTTGAAAAACTTTGCTTAAGTGCTGGGCAAAAGTATTAGCTTTTTTCTGTTTAGTGCGATACCAATCGCTGAATTCGTTTCTTATAAGGAACTATCTGTCAGTTGGTGTTTTTAACCCATTTACAGCCTTCCATATTTCATTTTTCTTACCAGCAGCAGAAAGATTTTGAACATAAATCCTTTGTTCGCAGTCCTCTTTGTGTTTTAAAGCTGTTTTTAAAGCTTTTTCAGCATCTTTTAGCTTAATTTTTAAGACTTGACTTCTGTGTTTTTGCCATTCCCTTCTACATTGGGTTTTATGATTCGTGGTGTGGAGACTATTCATCATCGTCCTTAAAATGTTGACCTGATCATCAATGTCAGTCTCACAATTAATAGAAGGGCTACTAATTTGATTTTTTGTTTTTTACCCAATTTATACGTGAGGTAGTTAATCTTTACGGTGCAGAAGTTTCAATTAGCGAGTCATAGATAGAAAATATTAGGGGAGAATGTTCAGATGAAAGCTCATAGCTTGTCTCAACATCTTTTAGATTCCGATTTATATTTTTAGTAAACCCAAAATCAATAAGGTCAGGTATTTTTGATTTATCAGCAGGCCCGAACATTAGCTGCCCCGGGGATGCTATTTCATTCATAAATAATTTATATAATTGCGTACCTCTCGGAGTTACAAAGAGCTAAAACTTTGGAAAATAGGCACAAATATCTTAGGTTATGCTGTTTTATGTTTCATGAACAATCGAAAAATAGTAGTTTAACGGCCCCTCTCATCAGTACAATCCCTACATAATAGAATCTCCATCATTTTATTCCTTATAGTCTACAACAAGTTTAAACATGTATTACAAATGCACAGGAACTTCGAACTAAAAGCCTATGCAGATGCCTAGTAAATTGTTAAGAAACTCAATAAACTTTATTTCATTTCGATAGAATCCATGCTTGGTAACATCTTAGAATGGTGTGATTGCTCTAAAGCGAAACTCTCCATACCCAAATGCAAACACATTGATTTCTGTGGGAAAAAACTTTGCCAAGTCTTCCCTGGTATACTTTTTAACAAGCATAACAAATGGACTGACCATATTGCATATCTCATATCGTTTGTTTTGAATCATTACCCTCCAATCTCTAGAAATGTGACTCATATGAATTTTCATATGAGGCATTTTTTTATTTGGAAGTGACTTCTCAGTGGTATTATAGGTTGGTTTTTTTGGAACAGTATTAGTAGAATAGGGGAATGGTACCACAAACATTGTCTGTGCATATCCAATCAGTGAAGGGATAAAGGTCTGCAGTACAAAACGAAAGATCTATGTGTGAAAATGTGTGATGTGTTGTGAAGTGAAACATCGATGTTTTTCTCAATTTTGACAACATTTTTGATTGCTTTTGCGTAAACGTAAGCCAAACAACTATCATTCCAATAGCAGTTACAATGATACAAGGAGAAAAAACTCGGTGAAGTACTCTATCTCTTAAGTAGTCTTAACCTTAGTAGCAAGACATGCCGAATTGACGCCCGTACTTCACATATTACATTGGCCGATTTCAACCGAATGGATAATATACCAACCACTAGCTGTAATATAGCTAAGCCGCTTGCCTACAAACAAGCTTTACTGAGTTGTGGTAATATTCCTCAACAACTTTCAAGTCTAGATAAATTCTCCATCTTGTATCTGAGAGATGCTACATATATACCAGCTAGTTACAGAGCTAAACCTTCTACACTAGACCTTTTTATTTCCAACTCACCTGACTTAATGACAGATCATCTTCCTGCAATAGTAAAGATTAACTTCTCACCCAATACATTTATTAAGACCTATGCACAATACTCTAAAGCTAACTAATACTCTAATCTAATACACTTCATTTCTATGATGCTCCCTGCCGTTCAGAATATTGATGACATGATTGACATGCTTACAACTAAAGTGGCTGAAGCATTAGAGAATGTAGTGCCGCAGAAACCTTGTATGGAATACTATCCTAAATTGCCTCATTGTATCACTGAGCTAATCAAAAAGCGTAATTTAGTCAGTAGCTACGGTCAAGGCAACCTATCTTCAAAGCTTAAATTATCCATCTAAACCACATTATTTAAAAGCAAATTTTCGACTATAATAATTTTACTTGGAACTAGAAACTTTCAATACTAGACAGGCACTCCTTCGGTTTCTGGAAACTAACAAAAATTATCAAAAATAAAAAACAGTTTATACCGAGCTTCGAACACAATAACGTCACGTTTTCAACTCGACAGAAAAACATAAACTAACGCAGGCTCTGTCGGATGGAGAAACCATTTCCGCGGTTAATTCTTCAAACACTATTTCTTCTTCTTCTTCGACACCACTTATAAAGCTGCAATAGAATAGGTGTATTACGCATAGATTGTCTTTTGCTTTTGTTTGTGAACCTCCATAAACAGTAACCATGAGGTTTGTCTGGGTCTGCGTTGCAAAGTATATCATGGAAGAAGTTGGTTTTAGATTCGAGGAGTAACTTATGTTAGCCAGCGGCAGTCCGTTGTCACGGTCTGTCGGGACGTTCATTACGAGTTCGCATGAAACATCGCCTGAGTCGGCGCTTTAGCTTTATAAGGTGTGGAGCAATGTATGATTGTTAAATATAGGTCCCAAAGTAGTTTATATAAGATGTTATTATATAGGTCACATTTTTTATAATTTGAGTTCTTCTATTATTGAAAGTCTTCCAATTATATCAAATTGTTTGGTGAAGTCAAGAGAACGTGATTTTTTGTTAAAAGAGTGGACAATCCAGTCTGATTTGTTCTCAGAAACATACCACCATACTCGATTTATATTGGGTTTAGTCGAGCTGCTTTAATATTTTAAGTGTTTCAAGTGGGTTGTTCCACCGGGTAATCTTAATCTTAATCTTTGACAGCAGACCGGAGTACCATAAATCAAATAAATGTATTCCTGAGCTGATCGATGAAATGCATCGAATTAGTCCTGGTATTTATGTGTCTATGCATAGTCTATATGAATCGATCTAATCCATTAGAAATTGGTTACAGAGATTTCCTATCTTTTTAAGTATAAAGCCACCTCGAATAAAAATCCCGTAACTTGAAACACGATATGGTGGTTTGGAAGTTGTAGTCATACAAATTCACCAACGACTTTTCGGTTTTGGAATGAAAAAAAAAAAAAATAATGATACATACCAAGAGTCTTTGTTCCGACGTTGTCTTTAAGAACAATTTCATTGCCATCCTCACGTCGCCAGGTAACAATAGGTTCCGGATAACCGCGTGCACTGTAAATGCAAAAGAAAGAGAGAGAGAGAGAGAGAGACAGTTTAATTATATATTTTGAAAAAAAAATGTCAATAGCGAATAATATTCAGCTAGGTTGTCATCTCGAAAATGATATTATATTGCATAATTGCCGGAGAAGAAAGGGGAAATCACGTTACAGTTACTATGGAGCTCAAAGTAGCACAGGTCCAATAAGTGCGTACCTCATTATTGCTTTTGGAGACAATTCAACTTCAACTAGAAAATGCACTTATAACTAAGAAGATGTTTCTGAGGTCGATGGCAGCAAGTTAACATCGAAAATCTTTCACAAACGTCGTTCTTGCTTCTCCACCTTTATCAATCTTGGTCTGCAGCAAAGTTTGAGCTGGCCCGTTGTTTAAGAGGAAAGTTGCTTATCGGTGTGGGCTTCATTACCAAACACAGGTTATAGGGCAGCTTTAGAGCAAATCATGGCTACCGGTTAATATCTTCATTCGCTGATTTCCTTGGATTCAATGGCTTGCTAGCAGAAGAGTTGAGAATAAGAGATTACTTTGAACCAAGTGTTAACATGGCTACATTTCGGCCGGAGCTCTAGGAAACTTTTGACCTAAACTTCGAGTTCCTTCAACCATAAGATATTGAATAGACACACGCGATCTTCCTTAATAAGGGACACACTGCTGCTCTTATTGCTTCATACGAAAGCCCAATGCAAGAACCAAGGCTGCATAACAAATTTCTCCCAGCTTTCCCAGACTTGTTGCTGCTGAAGACGACAGAATGACACTGAACACATCAGATGTGAACACAAAATACTTCTTATGAATTCTGACTAAGAGGTACAAACCGCATGTGGATTCAAAGTTTCCGATCAGCAGGGCTGATAGTTCCTGGGCTAAGTCCCCTAAAGAACGTGCAGAAGCAATCACTGAAGATTTAGAAATGACGGCGCATTTATCAGATCTGAGGACCAAGAAAGCTCAAGACGAGGATGGGCTTGATAAGAATATGCCCACCAAAGCGGTGCTGCACTTGATGTTCATCTTCAACGTGGTGTTGCGCCTAGAACACATCCCACTACTGTGGAGAAATGCCAAAAACTGTATGTACTCATCGTCATTAGATCATTAAGACCAATCAGTCTGCTGTTCACCGTAGCAAAGCTCTTCGATAATTGCATTACAACAAGAATACTTGGGATCACTTTCAGTTTTGTAATTTTCATCTTAAAAGAATATCAAGCCAAAGAAAGAAGGCCTCTTATCTTGATATAAGACAATGCTTTGATTGAGTGTGGCACGATGACCTCTTGTTGAAACTCAAGGATCGACTACCTCATCACCTGTTCTTCTTAGTACAAAATAATTTGACCGTCAGGACCTTCTCCGCTGTCAACGAAGGAAAAAGTAAGATGAATGTACTGAACTATTTTGGTCAAAAATATAAAAGTAAAACTCAAAACTGATAATGAAAAAACTTAAAAATTATTGAAATAAAAAAATTGCAAATTGTCTGAAATTATTTGTCTGTACTTTACGAACTGCGGGGTAAAACTGTTTAAGAATTAAAATGCTTTTTCATTTTAAATAGATTTTATTTTTTTTACCGCGAGAGCTACGACGTACTGTTGGCAATGCATCTTTGCCGCGGCATACTTTAAATGTTTTAAAGGTTAAAATCGCGATTTTTTCTTTGTCTGAAAAAACTTAAGAAAAGTGCTTAACCAAAAGATAGCAGCAGATGTTCTCCATGCAGTGGTGAAAATGAAATATGACATCATACAAGATCTAATGAGTTTAAGGCTAGCAAGTAAGACTACCCAACTGTTTCTCACCGTTATTGATAGAACTTGGCCCACTTGTTAATCATCGAAAAATATTTAAGAAAATATATTTTTGGTATGTTTGGGAGATTGCGATTCGTTTGCAGAAGTTCACATTGTGAGGAAAGTGGTTGACCAACAATAATTCTTTTGCAAACGGCCCAAGCAGCTCACACGTCCGTCCCTTAGAACACTTATCTCCTGGGTAGCCTCTGAACACCCGTTCAGAGGTCAGCTAACATGAGAAGGCAAAACGCACTATGCTCAGAATAGTGCACGCCGCACGTCCCAACATACAACAAAAGCAAGCTGCAATCAGACCAGATCGCCGAAGCCTTTTTAAACACACTCTTCCTACTGCTCCGGGAAACCTCTCCGTCTTCCCAAGATATATGTGAGCAGTGGAAACATATCACCCGCTCCATGGATAGGGCTGCCAAGGATTGTCGCAATGCTACTGCAGAGAAGAACTCTGCAGTCGGGAGCAGTGCGAGCTGTTAGAGAGCGATATCGGGAGAAACATAGAGAAAAGAGAAACGCCTTTTCAGACGCAAGAAAAAGGAGCAAGAAAGGCGGGAGTTTGAGGATGTTGAGATTATATCTGACATAAATGAAGCTCGAAAATTTTATCAAAAGGTCAAGCGTCGGACTGAAGGTTTTACACCCGGAGTAACTTTCTGTAAAGATGAAAATGGAAATCTGTATACGGATGAACAGGAATCACTGGGATTATTGAGGAGTCATTTTTCAAACCTACTCGGAGACGATGTAGCGCAGAATTCCAACGATAAAGAAATTACAACGGAACCACCAGTTAATGATGGCACAATTGTAGATTCAGCGGACTATAACGACGTCGATGAATTTATGAAGAGTTGGTTAGGAGTATGCACCAACTTTTATGCAATATATGGTCCGATAACCGCATACCCAATGACTGGAATCTCAGTGTTCTCTGTCCTATCTATTAGATAGGAGATCCCGATTTTTGTGCCAACTACAGCGGCATAAGTCTTCTTTCCAACGGATTCTGTCGCGCCTATTGTGTATAAGGCTGAACCCATTTACGGATCCACTAATAGGACCATATCAGTGTGGCTTCAGACCAAAAAGGTCGACAAGTGGGCAAATATTCACATTAAGCCAAATATTGGAAAAGACCCATGAGTTCAACAAAGACACTCACCACCTATTTGTCAACTATGAAGCCGCTTTCGACATGCCTATACGATCGAAGTTTTTTCGATGCTCTATCTGCACTAGGTATCCAGGCATAGATCGTTCGTCTTTGCATGACGACGCTATCTCACACACAAAGCGTTGTCAGGGTGGGGAAAAACCTCTCCGACCTCTTTGATACCAAGTGAGGTTTCAGGCAGCACTATGCGCTGTCGTGCGATTTTTTCAATCTTCTGATGGAATACATCCTACTCCAGTGCCCGTACATAAATAATCCAAAAAAAAGTGATGCGGCGCGCTTACGCCGATGACATCGATATCATTGGCACGCAGGAACGGCGAGTCAGCAAGGCGTTCTCAGAGATTGAAAAATGGGTCTAGCGGTGAATGAGTATTTGGTGTCTTCTCGCAGTCCGTCATCGCGGCTTGGACGGTCAGTGACGATGGAGAATTTCAACTTCACTGTCTTCACTTCGTCTATCTTGGATCCGAGATAACCAGCCACAACAACGTTCTGGAAATCAAGCGAAGAATCACGCTTGCAAACAGATAAAAGCATCTGTTGTTGTGGCTGAGAAAGCAAATGAGAATATAAAGCCTTCTCTCGAAAGTCTAAAATCAAAATCTATAAGACGCTGATACTCTTGGTCCTATTGTATGGCGCAGAGGCATGGACCGCGATTGAGTCAAATGAAACAGCGTTGGAAGTCTTCGAGAGATCCCGTATTAACCGCGAGCTGTACGAGCTATTCGATCAGGTTGACATAGTCCATAAAATTCCAGCGGCTGCACTAGGCTGGGCACCTCATTCGAATGGATGAAAGAGCTCCAGCACGCATGGTTAACATGAGGGACCCAGACTTGATTGGAGGACGATGAAATGACCAGGTATGGAGAGATTTCTCAGTACTTGGCATTCAAAATGACTGGCGCCAGCGCGCACTAGACTATGGAGGCTGGCGCGCCTTCCTAAATGCGGCCGTGACAGGAAGACGGTTGACGGCCATTTAAGTAAGTGTCAGTTTGGGTTAAGAAGACACCACGGTACACCTGAGCAATGTCACAGGATTGTCAATACAAAAATTGATGCTTTTGAGGAGAAACAATATTGTACGGCCGTCTTTCTTGACATCCAACAAGCATTCGATAGAGTTTGGTATCCTCGTATTCTCTACAAAATTAAACATCTTCTTCCTGCGCCATATTTTCTTTTGCTTAGGTCCTAACTTACTGATCGCTGCTTCTATGTTCAGCAACAAAGTGAATCATCTGCCTTACATCGTATTAGGTCAGGTGTCCACAAGGAAGTGTACTGGGTTCGGTAGTCTACACATTAATTACATCGGATATATCTAATACAGATGATGTGAAAGTAGCAACGTACGATGACGATAATGCGATAAGTGACGATCCTAGAGAAGCGTCTCAACATATTCAACTCCAACTACCTTTTTTAGTTTACTTGTGTGTGTTCAGTGAAGGAAAAGTGCTAAAATGGAAATCAATAGAGCGAAAATAAGATGAAAACTTTGCGAATGTCGGAAGATCTAAAACTGACCTGATTGATAAGAGGGTTGATGAGCTTCAATTGCTATATGCGAACAAAACAGTAAATCTAGAAGACGTTGACTGCACTGAATGAAGCATCCGAATAACGAAAAAGAATCGAAAATCCAGCAAAATAATCAATCAGATTGCTTGGAGCTCGAAAAACTAAAAATACCAACATTTTTCGGTTATTATAAAAAATGGCCAACATTTTACAACCTATTCCAAGTTATGTTGCATTAAAATTTACGCATATCAAATTCGGAAAAAATTTTGCGTCTTCGGCAATGTTTGAAAGGAGAAGCTGCTCGATTGTTTCAACATCTACAGATATCAAGCAAAAGTTATAATGTTGCATGGAATTCTTAGAACGAAAATATGAAACTTTAAAAGCTTTTTCTGAAAAGGTTTCATCGATTGAGCGAAAACCAAAACTTAAAAGTCATCACGTCTCAGCAGTTGCAGATCGAACGATACGGAAAATGTGTATCTTCTGCAAGTACTACAATCACACAACGAGTGAATGCAGAAAACACCAGTCACTTGCGATCGAAGAACCGCGAAAGTTTGCGAGGGAACAAAACCTGTGCTTCAAATGCATGAATCACAAGTACAGCGAGAAATGTTCAACACCAAACGCTAAATGGAGTATGTGCTCAAAAAGTCATCACGATTTACTGCACGGAGAGTAGTTGATGAATGGAAATAGAAGAAATGCCATGGCTTCAACTAACCAATCTGCGGCTGTAATTCTGGCAACTGCGCAAATAAAGGCGAGCATATGCTACTCAGAGCTTTTATAGATCAGGGCTCTCAATTTACCGCCATATCTACAGAAGCTTCACAAATATTACAAGTTCCACGCATAAAAACAAAAACGAAGATTCATGGACTTGGTGAAGCTGTGGTTGGTGAATCCAACTACAATGTAAAAATTCAAATAAAACCACGACTTATGAGCAACTATGTGGAAGAAGTCGACTCAATTATTTTACCATCGCAGACTAGAGCGCAACCAGATCAGTCTTTCGAATATGAATTTCAGAAATGGAATAACTACGCATTAGCAGATCCTCTGTTCAACAAATTGAACAGAATCGACATGATAATTGGAGGAGACTTGTTTGGCAGAATCATAGAATGTGGCGTTGTAAAGATGGATGGAATAGTGGACCAAGGAACTAAATTTGGCTGGATTCTATCTGGCATTGTTCAGCAACGCAAAAATGAAATACCAAACTGGAACGATTTCAGAAGCTGGAAGCAAAGCTTTTCAAAACACGTGTCGACTTGGGGGAGGAACGCTCTACGACGCACGTAGCCTTCCAACGTTTGGAAGCTCAAATCGGAAAACGACTAAAGCTTGAAAAAGAGCTCGCCGACGCAGAGGCCAAAATCAATGGCCTACAAGAGACGACAAAAAGGCTGGAGATAGAGTTGTTTGTGCAAAGTCTGATACCAATGGCATACCAGAGCATGAAGATTCCAATAATGATAATAAGCTGAAATATGATCCGAAAATTGCAAATGTCAAGAGTGGTAGAGACGCATCCAGGAAAACTCGGACAAAAACGTGTTAAAAAGGCAGGTTTATACAATACGCCGCCGACAGTTGCAGACGATAAAAAGCCGCAATGTCAAGGATCAAAGCTGACAAGACGAGGTGTGCTCAGAAAGAAGAAAATAAAAATTGCATTTTCTGCCCCCCCGGAAGAATGTTCACGCTTGAACATAGATTTCATCTGTGCGGTCGCTACAGTATCTGAGACTGATAAAGCGAAGCATGTCTACAGTGATATGTATGTCGCTTAATTGAACGCATATTCCTTATAGCATGGGTAAAACTAATTACAAAACTGGTATAGAGAATTGAAACTCGATCGAGTTGATGGCGAAAAAGCATTCCAGCTTTCTTTTACCTTTTTTGGAACTTCTTTCGAACATGTGAATATGAAATCTCTGGCAATTGTTATTGAGACTTCAATTCGTCTAAAAAATGGTATAGACTTTCCTAAATACAAAAGAGCTTAGCCTGAGTTAATCATTGCAACATATCACAAGATACAAATCGACATAATATAAAATCCTAGGCCTACCTTATATAGACTATGTTGTTGATAAACACTTATTTGAGTTAAATTCTTTTTAAAAACAGCAAAATTAATTAAAATTTTTATTTTTCGAAACACAAAAAAGACTTCAAATATAAGCACGACAACTTTTACGAAAACCTTATCTTTTTCGATCGAAATATTAGCTCAATTAAAAAATATATATATATATATATATAGAGAGAGTTATATCTAAGCCAGCGAAGGAAAAAGTAAGATGGATGTACTGAACAATTATGGTCAAAAACATAAAAGCAAAACGCAAAATAGTTAATGGAAGAAATTAAAAATTATGGAAATAAAAAGTTTGCAAAATATATGAAAATATTTGTCCGTACTTTACGAACAGCGAAGTAAAACTGTTTAAGAATTAAAATGCTTTTTCATTTGAGATAAATCTATTATTTTTTACCGCGGCAGCTGCGACGTTCTGTAGCCAATGATGTATTACAAATGCAACTTTGCCACGGCAAACTTTTAATGTTTTATAGGTTAAAATCGCGGTTTAGACTTGTTGTAGACTTTCCTAAACACAAAAGAAATCAGTCTGAGTTAAATCATAGAAAAAAACATTAAAATATTTTACAGGTTTGAGTATTAAAGCGTCGATTCCAAGAGCAATACTTCAAAAGACTACATGGTTCAACCAATTTTACATGCAGAGAAATTTAACTTGGCTAACATTTTGGCAGCATGGAAGTCTTAATAGTAACTGAAGTAAGCTTCATTTCCTTTATCTGATATTAGTGTAAAGCAGCAGCAGCACAAGAACAAGGAAAATGGGAAAAAAATGTGAAAAACGAAGCGAAGAAAAAAGAAAAGTAATAATGTCAACAAATTAAGCGACACTTCATTACTCTTGATTTAGTGTGTGATTTTGCTCGAAGCGGCACCGCTTTCGTCCTTTTCACTTGTCCTTGCACACAGTAATTCGCTCTCTTTCACTCGTACACGCTTTGTCTCTTTCTGTCTTTCTGCTGTCACAGACTGTGGTCAAAGTTTTGGCTCGCGTTTTTTCCCAGCTGATTTATGAACTTGAACAAGTAGTGAGCGTGCGAACGCTTCGAGTGCTTAGCGCCGGAAGGACAGAGGGCGTACAGGGGCGTGGATAATTGGCAATGAGATTTTTCTATTATTTAAGTCGAAGTGCAGTCACAACAACGCTTTCACATACGTACTTACCGCAGCTATATGTACGTACAAAGCGTTGGCAAATTAAAGTTGCCTCAACTCTGCCGAGATTTCGCCATTTATGCATTTAACGGCGAAACTTTGCCAAAGTTCAGTAGTAGATGTCTGAACACAATAAATGAAAGGAGAGAAAACTCTAAGAAGGAAGAATGAAGTAAAAGTGCGTACACGACTTCGTAATGCACTTCCAACTTGCTGCTGTCGACATACTCCTAAGGTTTCACCGTCTATTTGCAGGACATCCGCTTAAATGTTCAATTAGAGCAACAGTTGATAATATAAGCAAGCTAAAACCAATCAAATGTTGATGCTTTAGGTGTTGTGTTACGCTTCCTTCTAACTGTTGCATAGATTTGTAAAAATTTAGTATACCTACTGGCGCTCTAGTGCAGGGCATAAAAACGAAAGTGGAAATGCAAAACTTGCGAAACAAAGGCAAATTTGCTGCAGACAGCCTAATCGAGAGCGAAACTTGTGCACGGGTAAGTGAAATGGGGGAGGGGGGCGGCCAACTAGCGTAGTGAACGCTTATAGTCGTACAATAAGACTCGCCGCTGCAGGACTTCTTGCTCTGCTGCAACTTGCAACTCAGAATATGCATAAACATTACTTAACAAAAGCGCTGAGTACATCACCAGCCACATGCAGGCGGTCGGTCAAACATAAACATACACATCTGAACACGAGGATACAGATTGAAATATTGCGTATAAAAAGGACTGAGATAAAGGAAGTCAGTGGTGCACTGCGTGAGTGGCTGATGCGGCGGGGCAGCCAACTTGGTTATTTTGCATTGTCCGTGCTTTCTTTTCCATGAGTTTTTCTTTAGATTTTCTAGCTGGAAACCATTTAAAATCTGTTTGAGGCAGCATAAAAATGCATACCAGACAGATAGACACAGATGCAGACTTACATGCAGCATTTTTTTAAAAATAAAAAAAAAAACAACAAAAATAAATATTAAACAAGAAAAAACATTAGCTGCGTTGCAACTGCAGCTTTAAAACTCTTCACACGCTGAGTGAATTAATTTAAGAAGACTTCGTAGGAACATATATTTCTTGCACAAATTAAATTAAGTTTAATTGGATTATTAATAGCTCTCATACGATCTAAAGATATCTCTGATTATATACCATTTTGGATTCTAGGAGAAAGTATGGGCCGGGTTTTAAGACAGGCTGGAACGTTCATTAAACAATATCTAATAGAACTGGCAATAGAACACATTAAATATCGCAACATGAAGGCTATATCTTTTATAGTATCCAAGTTCTTGTTGACGGTGGAGCAACTGTTTGACTGGTCCGATTTGGACCCTAATGGCATTGTATATATATATATATATAAGTTCGTTTCTAGATGAATTAACAACAACAAATTTTATGTCATACAAAAACCCTGAAAGGTGGGGCAGATTTCAGAGTTCCATAAGGTCCAGATCGAGCTGGACCTAAATGAAATATTTAATGAGGATTGACGTAAGGTAGAGACCTATTTAATATTTCTAATAAAATTAACATAATCAATCAAACTTCTTCATAGAAAAATTTAGAATAAGTGAGTCTACATAGTAAGTGCCAACCCTCTTTAAGGAGGGGAGATGAGCGAGTTCGTTGAACACAAATGATCTGAAAAAGGAGTAGAAGAATCAAAATTTTGAAGGCTCTAACTTTCATATTCTCCTTGTTTTCGTAGTCCATACGAACAGTCAGAGAGACTCACAGACGGACATATCTATATTGACAAGCCTCCTTTTGCCTATTGCATACATTTGCCCATACTAAATACACCCTTTTACTCTATGGATGCAGTGTATATGGCAATGATGGCACGAACCAGTCACACTTCAAGGAACAAGGAGCTCTCTAACACAAGAAAGGTAGCTTGGATGAAACTGTTTTCCATAAAATACGAGCATTGTTCTGTAAGTCAGTGACTTTTTGAATAAAAGTTATACATAAACTCATAATTTTTCAGCGTAGTCTCCGTTTAGCTCGATACATTAAGTCGTACAAATAATAGCTTTCCTCAAGGCCCTTAAAACTGGTTTTTGTTTTAGTTATGACCTCTTTATTCGACACAAATCTCTTGCAATGCAGTTAATTATTCAAGTACCATCTTGGCCTTCGTTGGTACATATTCAGTTAGTTTGTTGCTTAGTCTCTAATGTGGTGTCTTGATTCCATGATTCGTCTACGGCGCAAAAACTCGTATGGATTATGGCTGAACATCGCAAACACTACTTTGAAGTGGTCATACAGTTGCACTTATGGTTGAGTGTGTCGTGGCAACCATCGGGCAGATAGCTTTTTCATGTCAAAATATATTCAGTTGACAGGCCTCCATTCTCCGATTATTGTACACCACACCAAGAATCTATTGATACCTGGCTACTACTACTCGGAGTAGTTAGGAAGGTAAATTTTTTTTCTAGCTTGGTAACACTGTTCACAATATGTTCGCGATCTGTGTTAACAGCAGCTGTTTCAGTCGACCTCAGTAGTGCTTGGCAATTCTTTAAAAAGAGTGAAAATATTGATCAACGTATTTGTGTTGAATTTTCTGTTGTGAACAAAATTTCGAGTGCTGATGCGTTTAATATATTGCAAAACGCTTTTGGTGAATCGGCTATGTCAAAAACGCGTCATTACGAGTGGTATGAAGCCTTTAAGGATGTTCGGAGACACTCAACGTTCAACAAGTTTGACAGACGATAGACATCTATGAAGTGAAGGAAATCAAAAAAAAAAAACGAATCCTATCTTCATGGAACGCATTATTATTAACGACGTGACATGGTTGTACAATACACACTTATGGACCAGCAATCATTCGAAAGGTGCGCCAAAGCCTTATAATAAAAAATCGCCAAGCACTACTGAGGTCGACTGACTGACTTAAAAGGCTGCTGATTTGGCATCATAATAAAAGACAGTGTCTAGAAGCAAAATTCCGATATTTTCTTGTATATTCCTTAAGGTAGGAAAGTCGTGTTTGGCAGAGACGAAGACACTTAAGCATATCTCGACGAAATTCTCGTACACGAAGATGACATCGAAGACTACAATATTAGGTTGATGCATCTCTTCGAGCGATACCAGTGGTTTGGGTCCACCATTAAAGACGAAAATAGATAATCACAGTCAATGAGGTCGAGAAGTTGGGATACATTTTCTACAACCAAAGAATACACGTGCAATCTGCAAGCACCATACGGAAGCATCATAGCTAAAAAGAACTACAGCCAGATCGAGAAGAAGGGCTTGGCTTAACTGTTTCCTTCAAAACGAACAAAAGCCACTGCTGTAATTGTGTGCACTGACGGTAGTGCGACTATATACTGTAGAAGAAGGATTTTAGAAAGTCAATTATTCTTTACTTTCTATAAGTGTAGTCGGGCGGGGGGAGCAAACTCTCTTAAATAAAAGTCTATATGTCCTTCCTCAGACATAAAACATGTTGCGTTGGGCTAGTGACCCGTCCGAAGAAATTATACTCACTCAAGAAACGGAAACAAGCCTCGGCGCAATAATGCAGAGAGTTGGAGCGCTACCAGAATCAAATGCTCGGACTTTCTGAAACCAGATGGCTCGGATAAGGCGAATCTTGCACCCTGGCAGGTCACTTTTTCATCTACAGTGGCCGCCAAAGACGAGCAAATGGTGTAGACATAAAAATAGCCAAAAGCTTGGAACGCGTGTTAATAGAGTACAAGCCTATCTCTGAGAGCATAATAACAGCTCGGTTTAAAAGCAAGTTCCTCAACATAACCATTGTCCAGTGCTATGCATCTACCGAACGAGACACAGATGACTCTAATGGCAAGTTTTATAACCTTCTCGAATTTACAATCAACTCTGTCCCTAGTGACGATATAATTGACTTTAATGCAAATATCGGCGATAACCACACCAACGTCGAGAAGTTCATGGGTCCACACGCTTTGGCGTCCGCAAGGAACAACAACGTTGACTGACTACTCGATCTGTGCTGATTAGCAGACCCTTTCACAATTGTCTGATGGACGTGCGTGCGTATAGAAGAGCTGATATGTACAGCAATCATAATCTGATTGTTGGACGGTTATGTCTTCGTTCAGAAGAAAGCAGAAGGCAACAGCAACGCAAACATATCCTTAACCTGGATGGCCTGGAAACACCAGCCATGCTCCAACGGTACCAAGAAGAACTATCCTCTGCCCTCTCGCCTCATAATTCTACACCAACTTGGAAGCAAATGCAAACAGCGTGCTCTCAAGCTACGGAGAAAAAGGTCGGCTTGCATCACTTCAGACGGAAGCCGTGGATAAGTGACACCACCTGGACTCTGATTGAGGAGCGCAGGCTGTTGAAAGCACATCTAAATGCATGTGCAATGCAAGACCGCAGCAACCTTTGTGGATCATATAACGAAGTGTAAAGGCGTATTAAAAAATCAGTCCGTTCGGATAAGAGGGCTTATATGGAAAGCATAGCCAGTAAGGCAGAACAGGCAACGAACTGCAACAATTTACGCGGAGTTTACATAGCGGTAAAGGAACTAGGAAACGTTAAGCCAAATATTCCACCTATCAAGTCTAGTGACGGGTCCAGTCTATCGTCAGTCGAAGACCAACTGACACGCTGGCAGGGGTTCTTTGAAATCGATGACACTGAGTCAGAAACTCCAGCAATTTCCAACACCGAGCAGCGTCGAAACCGCAACAGAAGTATTTCTACTCATCCGCCCACTGCGGACGAAATAACCCTGGCCTTAAGCAAACTTAAAAATAACAAAGCTGTTTGCCCAGCAGCTTTACCAGCCGAACTGCTAGATGACTGGAAGGAGTAGTTGATCGTCACTATCCCCAAAAAGGGGGACCTAAGTCAGTGCAGAAATTAGCGTAGTATAGCTTTTTTAAATTCCATCCAATAAGTACTGGTCTTAGCCAGAATCTCTCCAACTTTAAACACCCATTTACGGCGAGAACAGAATGGATTCCGACCAAATCGATCTTGTGTTGACTACATTAATACACTACGCATTCTTGTGGAACAATCGGTCGAGTGGAGTCCCAGTTTAACTACTTTTTGTGGACTTCGAGCGGGCGTTTGACACCATCAATAGAAACGCGATATGGAGGTCACTGAGCAGCTGTGGGATCCTTGACAAAATCATTGATCCCAAAAAAGTTTTTTACGAGGTGGCAGCTCTCACCATGCCGTTTAAACATAGGTGTCCGACAAGGTTATGAACGCTCACCACTCCTTTTCACAGTGGTCCTGGACGGTGTCATAAAGCGCACAAGCGCGAGGGTGCCATAAGGCCTATATTGGAGACTTAATTAGAAGCTTAGCGACTTAGACTATGCTGATGACATCTGCTTCATGAGTCATCGAGGTGCTGCAGCGAAGCTTCGGAATCTGGAAGCTAATGCTCATGCAATAGGTCTCAAAATCAACTTTTTAAAAACAAAGTGGATGCGTCTGCAACCCACTTCAGCAGCGCTACCATTGAGAAGTTCCTCCATCTTGGCAGTTATATTACAGTGAATGGGGGTGCAGCGATAGAAACAGCTGCTCGTATAAGCAAAGCGCGGATTGTTTTTCGAAAACTCGACAAAGTATGGCGTTCATGCAGACTTTCTTTGAGAACGAAATGGAAAATATTCAACACCAGTATAAAACCTACTATTATATGGCTCAGTGGATGGTTTCAGACATGATTCGCGGAAAGCTTCAATCTTTCGTTCACAAATGTCTAAGGAATATGTGCCGTATCTTCTGGCCAGAAACTTTCTCAAACGCTGACCTATGGCAAAAGATGCAAGTGGAATTGGATAGGTCACACCTTGCGCAGAGAAGACGACAACATTGCAAAGATGGCCTTCCAGTGAAACCCATAAGGCAGCCGTCAGAGGGGTTGTCCAAGGAATACATGGATTCGCATTGTCCATTCTGCAGTCGGATCCAGGGCAACGTGGAGCGAATCAAGAGCCTTAGCAGCTGATAAAAGTCGTTGGGGAGCATTTGTTTCGCTCTATGCTCCAACTAGGAGTAATACTTTAGGTTACTTTGGAATCTTATAAAAGTTAAAGTATTAAGGAATTAAAAAAAAAAAAAAATTCAAAGGTATTTTTACTCACCGACATGTCAATCGCACCGTACTACCCTCGGGCACTATAACATCGGACGATGTATCTTCGCTTATGAAATCCGGTGGTATAACCACATCCAGAAAACCAATCTGCAAGTAGTGAATCAAACATAAATAGTTTCATTAGATAACAAATGTTAATGGATTCACTTTAAAGTTGTTGTTTGTATGTCAACAAATAACTGAAATAATTATGCAGTCTGTCGATGCAATCAATTCGACTGTAATTAAATCGATTTAGTCTACCTATGGAATTTGGAAATATTGTATAATGTAATTATTTCAATGCATTTAAAACGTATTCTAGAATTGGAAATTGAAGCAATTGTGTCTGGTATTTGCACGGAGCTGATACGCCGGCGATGGTCAGCTTCAATTATCGAAATGAAATGGAAACTGACGGCAAATAGTGTCGCCGTGGAGCACAAAATTTACGAGCGAATCATTGCAAACGAACTATAAAACAGCAACAGCAACAGCAACCGACAAACATCATTCGCTTCGCTGCACTTCATTTGGTAAACATCAAACACACACACACACACACACACTCAGATACAAAGTGATTCAAGTAGATACTCTCACATGCACACAGATACTCGTATCCGAAATTCGCTTGTCGCGCGCGCGCGCGCATATAAACCACAAAAATGTGCGGCAAAGTGAAACTTGTTAAATGAAAATTACCTTTAAATAAATAGAGAAATACTTACACATTCATTCATTCATTCATTCATTCATTCATTCTTTCATATATTTTGTAGTTACATGGCGACAAAAATGCTCGAGACCCGAAATAACATAGCAGGCGAAATTTGTGCGAAGGAAGGAGGTAAAAGATGTGGTTCGAGTAGCAATTGGAAGTAAGGCAACGTCATCAGCTCCGAGGCATACAGGACAATGGCATGCTAACATTTTTATTACCGAAAACAATGGGAAATGTCCAAGTGCACTAGAAAAACTTTGTGTTTGATATCGCCACGTACGAAGGTAGTCCTAAAAGTTTCGGCAAATATGATGAAATAAACATAAAAACAAGTAAGAAAAGAAAGGGGCAAGTTTTTAAAATAAACTTGTGAAATTCCGGAGCAGTCCTAGTCGAATGCAAAAAACACGAAGTATCTATCTATTACCGTTTTCGAGATCCTTTCGTTCATACGGATATTAACGAAAACTGAGTTCAGCGAAACTAATCGATTTTAAGCAGGGGCAACCATCAACAGCAGAACCAAATATTCAAATATCCAAGCTCTAAGTTTGAATTTTTTAAGATAAGAAGTTTGTGGAGCCATTAAAAAAGAATCAATACGTCACAGCAGATCGGTACTAAATTTAAGTGATGCCCTTTCGATGGCCAATGCAGGGAGAGACTGTTTCAGAAAATTCGGAAGCTTGTATATGGATGCCAAGGAGGTCTTGGGTATACCAGATCTGTGACTAACTGCTGGTACGACGAGATGTTTTGCAATGCTAGAGAGATAAGGAGGAAAGGAAAAAGCTTTTTCAAAGTTTTTGAAAGATTATGCGACAGAAATGAAGCTCTGAAATTCGAACAAAAATCATTTGTCTGAGAAATGGATTTAAGCCCGAAAGTACTTGCTGCAAAGATAAAAGGGGAAGTCTGGTACTTTTCCAAAAGGTGAAGAATACAATATCTCCAATGAAGAACCACTTGTTAATTGATGACGCTCGGCTCAGTTATAAAAAATAATTAAAAAGAAGCAACAAAGCGATAAGCTCCGATGAGCTGCCAACTGAGTTAATGACGTTCGGTGGTGCCTTGAAGAAGTATGCATAAAGAAATGTCCAAAGAAATTCATGATGATAAGATTTAACAAAGGAGGTACGCCAACGCTACCATAGCATAAGTCTCCTTTCAATCTGAAATAAAACTTTTAAACACGCATTGTGCAAATCGCTGGACGCATATACGGAGGCTCTGCCTTCAGAACAAAAAAGTCGACCAGTAATCAACTCTACGACAAATCCTGTCGATTTAAATGTCGCTTTCGACAGGACGATAGGTACAAAGTTTTTCGACGTCCTATCTGCACGAATGAAGATATTAATTCAAATATAATGTGTATCAGGGTAGGTTAAGAAACTCCCGAGGCCTTCGAGAGAGGTGCATTTTTTTTGGAAATTGTTTAAGAGTAACTCTCGAATGAAGTTCATTGTATGTCTATACATATATGTAGATGTGCGACGCATAAAGCAAAAGCATCGAAGAAATTGTTGCAAAGACAAAAGCTGCCGAAGACACTACTACTTCACTCCACTACACCCCTTGAAACCTATCACTTCGCATTGCATGTAGTCGAATTGAGTCGAGTCGAGTCGAGTCGAGCAGAAATTCATTTGCTCAGCTCAGCGTCCAAATAAAAATAAAAATTAAGGAAGCATGAAATACATTTTATTGGCGCCATAAACTTCACTTGGCTGGACACATGAGTGGTGTACGTGCAACGTGCTAACTATCAATGTGTGTGTGTGTGTGTGTGTGTGTGATAGGGAAGGTCGAAGCACACAGATACAAATATGCGGATGCATAGTTAGATAAATAGTTTCACGCATCTACTTACACATACACAAACGCACATAAATATATTCGCTTTCGCAGCGTATTTCTTTTTTGAAAGAACTTTTGATTTGGTCCTTATCCACAGTTTGCATACTTTCTCATGAAATCTCACTGTCATACAAGGGGTCGGTGCTCAACTCAAGTAAAGGTGAAAAATTCTTAGTCGGTTTTAGAAATTTATTTTTTGTTTTCCATAACATGTACACGTAGTGTGGAGATGTGTACTTCTTAATAAATATTGAAATTGAGATTAGGAAGTTTGGCTTAAGTCTGAACTTAGGTGTGAATGAACTTGAAAATTCCAAGACAGCCAATGCCAGATCAAAGTGTAATAATACACAGTGACGCCACTTCAGCCACGCGCTCTTATAACCGCTTCAGTTGAGAGAGGATAGCTACACTCAGTATGCACTAAGTTATCCTAGGAAGTTATGGTTTCTTCATTCCACGTTTTATTTTATACTCTTTTTTACTCTTTACTGCTCTCAGCTACATATATTGTGAGAGTTGCGCTACCTTCTATAATTGCACCATGTGCCAGATGATCTGAGTCTAAGTTCCAGTTCTCTCTTATATTGGCTTAAAAATTCGTTTTAAGTACACTCTCCCGACGGCTCCGTGAAACCTTTCCGTCTTCTCGAGATATATGTGAGCAGTGGAAACATATCACCCACTCCATGGATAGGGCTGCCAAGGATGTCATTGGTTATATAGAACCTGTGACTAATTCTTGGTACGACGAGGATAGTCGCAATGCTACTGCAGAGCAACGCGAGTTGTTAGAGAGCGATATCGAGAGAAACGGAGAAAGGAGCACCTTTTCAGACGTAAGAAAAAGGAAGCTGAGTTATTTATTTGGTTAAGAGTATGCACCAACTTTTATGCAAAATATGGTCCAAAGAACGCATACCCAATGACTGGAATCTCAGTGTTCTCTGTCCTATCTTTAAAAAAGGAGACCCCCGCTGCTTGCGTCATCTACCGCGAAAAAAGTCTTCCTTCCATCGGATAAAAGATTCTGTCGCTCGTATTGTGTGGGTTGGGTGTAAAAACTCTCCGACCCCTTCGATAGCAAGAGAGGTTTTAGGCAGGGTGATGCGCTATCGTGCGATTTTTTCAATCTTCTGATGGAAAACATCCTACGCCAGTGCCCGTACATACAGAATATGTCGGGCTTGATCTGCCAAATGGAAGTGATTTTTCTCGCTCGTCACGGTCAGTGACGATGGAGAATTTCAACATCAGTGTTGTAGAAAACTTCGACTATCTTGGATCCGAGATAACCAGTAACAACATCGTCAGCCTGGAGATCAGGCAAAGAATTACGCTTGCAAACCCACTCGCGAAAGATGAATATAAAAATCTATAAGCCTCTGATACTCCCGGTCCTATTGTATGGCGCAGAGGCATGGAATGTGATTGAGTCAGATGAAACAGCGTTGGAAGTCTTTGAGAGGACGACGAGTTTATGTCTCGTATGAACCGCGAGCTCTACGAGCTATACAATGAGGTTTACATAGTCCAGCGCATAATATTCCAGCGTTTGTACTGGGCTGGTCACCTCATTCGAATGGATGACAGAGCTCCAGCACGCATTGCTTACATGGGGGGCCCAAACTTGATTGGAGGACGCCGAAATACAGGACGACCGGGCATGCGTTTGAATGATCAGCTATTGGGTGATCTCTCCGTAGTTGACATTCAAAACGACTGGCGCCAGCGCGCACAAGACTGTGGGGGCTGGCGCGCCTTCCTAAATGCGGCTATGACCGGAAGACGGTTGACGACCATTTAAGTAAGTAAGATATGACTTCTTCAAATTGGGGAATTGTATCTGTAAATGTCACAGCTAATGGCAGGCAATCCATTAACAAATGACAGAGAGGCGCGTCGAGCACCGAATGAGAGGGACCTCTTGCCGAAGGTGTGGTCTCTGAGAAAACTTTGTCATTACCTTTACGGTGTGCATGATATAAGAGTCTTTACGGACCGCAAATCTTTGACTTTTGCTATTTCCAACAAAAATCCAAGTATTACGGTCTGGCGTTGGAAGACGTTTGTAAGTGAATCAAATGCAGCACTCCTATATAAGCTCGGTAAGAAAACCATGGCGTCGACGCCTTGTCACGGCAAGTCTCATATACAGGAGAAATGTTGCACATCGACATATTTCTTGACTTGCGTGGACAAATTCTCCAAATTTGCTTCACGCACTATTAAGGACGTTCAAACACCTCTCACCCAATTAATGAACATATTCCCTTATGCGAGATCAGTCTTCTGTGACAACAAAGCAGCGTTCAATTGAATCGCTACGGAGTCGACATAATAAATGCACCCCCTCAACACAGCACCTCAGGCGAATAGGTTGAGCGTTTTCACAGCACCCTTCGAGAAATCACCAGGTGTCTGAAAGTTGCGAGAGGAATCACTAACACGGTTGACCTCATTCTCCAGGCCACGGTCGAGCATAAGCGAACCTTGCATTCGGTCACGAAGAGAAAATCGATTAGCGTCCTCCATGCTGAAGTTCCACGGGTCCGCTAGGGAATTCGAAACGAACTGAAACAGGCAGCGAGAAGCAATAAAAACAGGACGTATAGGATCTTTAAGGTTGGTGAAAAGGTAAAGGTAAAGACCAATTGAAGGTTAGGGAATAAGCTGTCACCCCTGTATGTGGATGAGAGGGTCGAGGCAGAACTGGGAAACACGGTCTTAATTAGAAGGAGGGTGGTCCATAAGGACAACTTAAGATAAGTCTTCTCCTTACAATATCTTTCATTTGTCATATTGGAATATGGCAGAGTACAAGCGACACAAAACGTATTTTTCGACATTTTTATTTTCATTTAAATTTTTCAGTTTTTTCGATTGAATCTGTTTATGCTTTTTCTTCTTACGAGTAGTTTTGTCCAAATATCATTCCTACACCTCAAATGAATGCAACGTTGTGACGAATTTCGTTTGTCGCTTAAATAGACCAAACACATGATGAGTTCTTCTCCTGTTCCTATTACCATGTATTCCAAATATCATCCTTTTAACTTAAACGGATGCAAAGATACTTATGACGGATATTGTTTACAGTTTATATGGTCGGTGAGGCATCGCTACTCATTGATTTAAATTTTAAACTCTTATTACTTTCTCTTCAAATCAAAATTAGCCACTTTATTAAATAATCTTACGGAAAGAATGTGTAGGAAGTTTTTTTTTTTTTAATTTTAAATAATTACCTGACTCTTCATTGGATCCGTGTTTAGTTGACACATATAGCCACCGCGATCCTCTTCGGCAACTGACTTGATATGCAAATTCCACGTGTTCTGATCCAGATGGCTAACGGTTACGCGTGGATTGTGCGTGATGACATTCTCGTGTATGGCTTGAATGGCCTTAGTGTCTGCCTTTAACCAGCCGACCTGAGGAATAGTGTGAAAAATTAGTTTCAGACCGAACAGCCAGCAGCAAATGTGCTTTAAGGAGATGCGCGCCGCAACGCAAACAAGTGAAATAAGGTGTTGGAATTTGTGTATGCTTGTGAATGAGAATGTGCGTGTGGTAATGTGTGTTACCACTGCTGTTCTTGTTGTTGTTGTTGTTGTTGTTGATGGTTGCTTGTTGCGGTCTTAGCGGTGTTGTAAAATATTTTGCGCGAAACTTGTTTCTCACGCAAATTGTTTTGAAAGTCTTTCCGAGTATTTGCTTGCCGCCGTAGCTAACACTTTGCCTATCATATATACATAGCTATAGCATATGTACATGTGTGCATGTGTATTTGTGTGTGTGTGTGTGTGTGTGTGTGTGTGTAATTGTAATTAAATTCGCTTTAAAGCGTAATTTAGCGTATATACTTAAGCGCATTGCTTATACGCCACGTTGAGCTCTTCCGTCCATTTGTCCGGCACATATTTGTATTTGTATTTGCTTTTGCGCCAAACACACTCTCAATCATCGTTTAGCGCGTACTTACCCGATATCCACCCAAATGCCGCACGTGACACGTAAATGTTGCATCGCGTCCAACCGCGACCGAAACATTCGAAATACTCTCAACGAACTCCGGCTGGAATGCAGCGACTTCTGCAAAAAATGAAAAAAAAAATACACACAAAATATGGAGTAGCATGTTTAACTGTGTACGCAGTGTATATACATATAAAGCAGTCAGACTATATTTGGGTGGAAGTTGAAATGATTTATGTGATTTAAATGCACTTAGCGCATTTAGTTGACTTCCAAAAATGTCAAAAAATATATAGCTTGAAGATTTGGTTGGTGAACTTTGATTTAAAGAAAAGTAAACATTTTGTTTTTCGATTCTATGCCCTTTTCAATCAGTCTGCTATAAACTTAAATTTAAATTAAGCTTATACAAACTTTAAATAATTATTTCAATCTTTATGACTTAACATTTTATTTATATCCAAACTTATGGTTATTTAAAGGTACATTTTTTTCAGAGGAGGCTTCAAACTGTCGCCTTCCCTCACAACTACTCTACCTTAGAGCTCTCAGTGCAAAACGTCGACGACTTCTCTGCCTTCACTGTACCCAACAACAGTATCGTCAAATAGAATAAGAATGTGCTTTCGTTACATCGTTGGCTTCAACTACAACAACAATGTCCGTTTATACTTCTGCTGCCTTCATCACGTCATCTGTCTCATCATTGGCTGCTGCTCAAATCACAATAAGCTCGGTTTTAACTGTTAACAAAAACAATAATAGTAAGTAGTATACAGCTACAGCAGCTACACCGTTATCACTGCTGCCTCGATCTTGTCAACTCTCTCGTCAATGGCTGCTTCATCCAACACAAACAATACGGAAATACGAAAAAACAACAACAATATTAAGAAGAATACTGCTACATCCGATGAGTCATCAAAAACAGCTTCAAACAATTTAAACAACAACACCGACAATTCGAACAAACACACTAACTCACCAAACCAACAACAACACAATTTGCAAAACTCTAATAAAAAAGTAACAAAAAAAAAAAAAATGCCAAGCAAACCAAGTTACAACAATACTGGCTAGACAAACCCCGTCTCATCGAACCGTTTCGAACTTCTAGCAGACACTGTCGACAAGCATGACGAACCGATCAACAGTGCTGGCGAAAATATTAGCACTACAAACCTCCTCTTTCCATATATATGTATATATAAACTTTAAGTTTAACTCTGACTGAAGTAATACAGTAAAACTTCGAACTAACAACCCTAGCCAACAACGAAGTTAAAATTCAGGCCACAGATCCAACTTCTTATAGAAGCATTGTTAACAAGTTACGTCAAAAGCAAACCAAATACTACACCTTTAAAGCAAAGGAAGACAGAAATTTTTAAATGGTTTTTAGGAAATGCATCCAATTGGAACTCAACGAACTGGGTCACGTAGTTCAAAATATATTAATTTACTTAATTACTGTTTCTCAGTGCACGAACTGCCAAAAGCACGGATTAGATGTCCCGAAGACAAAAAGAATTTCAACCGTGTAACTTAGGAGTTAAAAGAAAAATGAAAACAAAAATATAGAAACTTTTCTAACAAAGTTGACCTCTACCATAGACAAAATTTCTCTCCTTGAAAAGTTACTAAAAAATTTAGAAAATCACATTCCTAACTTGAAAAAGACAAATGGAACATGGGCCAAAACAGAACTAGAAAAATTGACAGTTTTAGCAGACTATTATCAGAACGTCTTGACGAGCGACCCACAAAACAACGAACATATATCAGAATGTTCAAACAGTTCAAACACTAATACTTCAATTCGATTTGTTAAAGTCAAAGATATCAGGTAAACTATTGAATGAAAAAATCGCCTGGTTACGATAGATGATAACAGGAGAACTACTTAAAGAAGCTCCATTGTACTCTATGTTATATCTTCGTAATTTGTTCAGTGCTAAAAATTAAACTAAAGTATTTCCCAAAGACTTGAAATGTAGCAGAGATAATAACAATTGCAAAGCCGGACAAAGATGCTACTAATCCAGCTTCTTACAGACCCATAAGCCTTTTGCCAATCTTATCAAAGATGTTTGAAACATTATTCAAAAACAGATTACAAACTGTACTTGATATAAGCTGACCATCAGTTTGGCTCTAGAAAACAACATTCAACTATTGAAGAAATTCACAGAGTCGAATGGAACACAAGAAATACTGTATTGGGTTATTTCTCGACGTGGAAAAGGCATATGAAAACTAGCAGGAAGCCTCGGAAGGAACCCTACGATGACGACCCCGCAATTGATATAAGGATCAAGAATTACGGATATGCAGCTGGAATGTCCGCACCCTTAATTGGGATGGTGCAAATATCCAGCTGGTTGATGTCCTCGAAAGATGCAAGGCTGACATCACCGCAATTCAAGAAATCCAATGGATAAGACAGGGTTGCTATAAAAAAGTATCCTGTGACATCTACTATAGCTGCCATGCGAGTAAGCACGAATTTGGATGTGGTTTCATGGTAAGTAGGAAACTACGTGACCTTGTCTCTAGGTTCACGCCTGTCGAAGAGCGCATAGCCGCGATACGCATCAAGGCTAAATATTTTTATATTAGCCTGATTTGTGCGCACGCTCCGACGGAAGAGAAAGACGACGATGCTAAAGATGGGTTCTATGAGCGCTTGTAACATCTGTACGAGCGCTGTCCCAAACACGATGTCAAAATCGTGCTTGGCAATTTCAACGCCAAGATTGGGAAGGAAGGAATCTTTGGCCCAACCGCCAGAAAATTTAGCCTTCATTACACAACCTCCTATAATGGAGTGAGGCTAATCGATTTCGCAGCAGGTCGGAACTTGGTAGTTAGTAGTGCCAGATTTCAACACTTTAACATCCACAAGGCTAGTCAAGATCAAATTACGTGCAACCAAATTGATCATGTTCTGATTGACGGAAGGCACGCATCGAGCGTGTTGGACGTGCGAACGATACGTGGTCCCAACATTGACTCGGACCACTATTTTGTCGCAGCCAAGGTACGCACTGAGATTATAGAGCAGTAATTTTTCTAACCTATTTCAAGGCGATGAAGCTCACAATTCCGCCGATAGAGAAATGATATTGGAACCACCAGTTAATGATGGATCTATTGTAGAGCCACCGGACTACAACGAGGTCGATGCAGTTATCAAAAAGCTGAAAAATAAAAAAGCGGCAGACTCTGATGGGCTGCCAGTTGAGTTTTTCGACGCCATGTCTGCACTAGGTATCCCGGCAAAGATCGTCCGTCTTTGCATGACGACGCTATCTCACACACAAAGCGTTGTCAGGTTGGGGAAAAACCTATACGACCCCTTTGATAGCAAGAGAGGTTTCAGGCAAGGCGATGCTCTGTCGTGCGATTTTTTCAATCTTCTGATGGAATGCATCATACTCCAGTGCCCGTACATAAAGAATCCAAAAGGAAGTGTTGCTGCTCGCTTACGCCGATGACAGCGATATCATCGGCACGCATGAACGGCGAGTCAGCAAGGCTGTGAATGAGGACAAGACGAAGTCTTTGGTGGCTTCTCACACTCCGTCATCGCGTCTTGGACGGTCAGTGACGATGGAGAGTTTCAACTTCAGTGTTGTAGACAACTTCGTCTATCTCGGAACAGAGATAACCAGCAACAACAACGTCAGCCTGGAGATCAGGCGAAGAATCACGCTTGCAAACAGATGGGCTGAGTAAGCAATTGAGAAGTAAAGCCCTCTCTCGTATGAAAAAAATCAAGATCTATAAGTCGCTGATACCCCCGGTGCTATTGTATGGCGCAGAGGCATAGACCGTGATTGAGTCAGATGAAACAGCGTTGAAAGTCTTCGAGAGGAAGATTTTTCGCAGGTTTTTCGGTTCTATTAGAGTCGGCGACGAGTTTAGGTCCCGTATGAACCGCGAGCTGTACTAGCTATTCGATGAGTGCATAAAATTCCAGTGGCTGCACTGGGCTGGTCACCTCATTCAAATGGATGAAAAGCTCCAGCACGCATGAATTGCATGGGGGGGCCCAAACTTGATTAGATAAAAGTCATAGACGCTTACTCTTCAATAAGGCATATAAATGCAGTTATACCCCAAAGTAGCGTTTTGGGACCTCTTCTATATGTGTTCTGTACCCATGATATAGCTCAACCGGTTGAGCCCTCTTCCATGATTGCAACTATTGCGGACGAAACTATTCTTTTGTGCGTGTATAATGTTCAAACTGTAGCTTCCACAAATCTTCAAAGTATCCTCAACACCACCACTAACTGGTTCGATAAATGGGCTATAACAACATCTCAAGTGATTATCCAACACATCCCTTTAAAAATAAACCATGTTGACATACTCATTGAAAAATCCGCCAAATACTTAGTATTACAGTCTAAGTAGATACTGAAATAGTCGAAATGTTTGCAGGCACCAACCCTGTACCGAATATTTTCAGAGATTTGTACATTCTCAGGTGGAATTTAACAAAAGACGAGGGCTATGGAAATAAGTACACCAAACTACATTCAACAATGGAAACTCAGGTGAGCAAACTGGATAAAAGCCCATTAGCACTGTACAACTTTATAAATATCCTGCAATCGATAAAATGTTACCAGAACCACTAAAAAAATGTTAGATCTCTTGGTAGGTCCAATGCTAAAGTAGGCTTTTGAAGTAGCCTGACACCCGGCTTGTAGAGTCAAAGAACTTTTGTTCTGCTCCCTTTCATCTGATTTTATGCTAAGGATGTGGAATACCAGGTTAGGTAGGAGGTATGGAAGTATGTTGGAGATGTGGGTAATAGAAGAATGTAATAGTAATTGGAGCTCAGCCGTAACATTACTTCGGAAGGAACCTAAAAGTAGACTTTGTTTAGATGCCAACAAACTAAACGAACGATCATATAGACGGTTGCCCCATATAGAAGGTATTCTAAGCCGCTTGAAAGATAGCTATTCCATTTCGACAATTGACCTAAAAGATGCATTTTGGCAAATACCATTAGGAAAAAAATCTCGAGAAATGACTGCATTTACGATACCAGGAAGACCCCTGCATTTATTTTTTTGTTCTGTCTGAAGAGGCCAAGATTGCATTCGAAAAACTAAAAGTTAGTTTAGCTACAGCTCCGGTGTTAGTTTCGCCAGACTTTTCTTCCATTTACGGTCATTACTGACCTTAAGCGGCGGATGGGATAGAAGGACCTCGCTGGCAGATTAGCACGATGGAGCCTTAAGCTTCAGGCCTTTAATTTAAGCATCGAACATCGGCAAGGAAGCACAAAATGTCGTACAGCATATATGGAAGGATTGGGGCGAGCTTGATCTGAATGCAGAATTTGAAAGTAAAGCATTTTAGGAACTAATATCCCTGGTTCAATAGAAACAAGACTAATTCCCTGATATATGCGTTTCTGACGGATTTGTTTATAAAATAACAGATTTGCGCAAAAGCGACGTCATACAAGAGGATAGGTTATGGAAACTAGGGATACCAAATGAGTTGCGAACAGAAATAGTAAACAAAGCTCATTATTGAATAGGATACGACAGCTTTACTATTGGCCAGGTATGGTTTGTGAATGCCATCAGATGGTGAGAGCTTGTGAAGTGTGTAAGGGGAGCAAGACTTATAACACTCCTTACTCGGCCAAGAATGGGGACAGAAGAAGTAACTGAACAACCTCTACAACGCCTGTACATAGACTTTATGGATCCATATCCGCGTTCTAAGGCCGGAAACTCGTATCTTTTTGTGTGTTTAGGTGACTTTTCAAAGTTTGTTTGGCTAAAACAAATGCGAAAAGCTACAACAGAAGGCGTTGTTGATTATCTGGAACAAAATATATTTCATACATTTGGTGTTCCAGAGTTTGTTCTCAGATAACCAGACGATAGTACTCATGACCAAGACTGACTGACAGATTTTATTTTTATTTTTTTTTTCTTCACTTACTTTAATGGCACGAATAAACAAATTTATTGTTTGTACCAAGGCTACAGGACCTGATAAGAAACCTCCCATGCTGGCGAGCTCAGCGGGTCTGCCACCGTGCCAACGTACAGCAACGTATTCGTTAGAACCCAGGGTACACAACAGGCTATATATCGATGTGCTGCAGGAAGACAATTAAAGCTTTTATTCCGAATGCAGGATCACATCACATATTTTATGCTGAAGACTTTGAAGCGAATGGTGCAGAACCACATAGAGCTAAATTCTTGTTGAATTAAACACTTCACAGAAATCTAGATGCGTATAGATCTGGTAGTTCCACTAAAACTGCTCTATGCCAATTGAACTGTACAATCTTAGACATCTTAAAAGCCAAAGAGACAACTATTTGCAGTTTGAAAGATATAGAAATTGCTCAATCAAGTCTATGTTAGTTCTAGATTGTATGAGTGAACTAAACCACTTAGGAAACTAGACAACTTAAGAAGTCAGGTAAACCCAGGAAAGGGGAAAAATTTTAGTTTTAAATATATTAAAAAAAATATATATTAATAAATAAATAAATATTCAACTGTTTATGTGTCCGAGAAATCATGCGAAGTATTTATAACTCTGTCATAAAATTTTAACCACTCAAACTAACCGTACGAGCCAATAATAGGGCAAAGACCGATAGAATGCCAATTCCGACATGCACAACATATCGTCATATAGTATATTGCCTGGTGCTGTCTTAAACCTTCTTAAACAATAAATTACTTCATACATACTCGTATTAGCGGACACATTTTTATAGACTTTCTACAGCAGCAGCGGCAGCAGCAGCCGTTTTTAACGTACGAGCAATGCGGATACGGATACGTATCCGTTGTATTTGCCAAAGGCATTCGCACTTTGGCAGTCGGCTGCGACTGCTCGATTGCTCGATTGCTCGATTGCTCGACTGCTGGCTTTAGTCACTCTCTATCCATGCAAGTGGTGATACGCAAATATATAAATAATTTATTGAATCATTGAAATCAAACATTTCACTTGCAACTGCTGCAGAAAAACTTTTGTGCCACACAACAAAAGCAACACAATGGCCTGGTGCGGCATAGCGGGGTGTGGCGTAAAAGTGGCACAGCAAGACTGAAATAAAAAAGGAAAGGAAAAAAAGAAAAAAAATAGGATATGAAAGGAACGAAAGGTCCGAGGCGGTTTCTGCGATGCGTTACGTTTGCTGTCTGCGTATGACTGCCGGCATGAATGAACGAATGAATCAATGAGCACTTGCCAGCCAGCCTGCCAGCCTGCCTGTGTGCTGCCTGTCTCAATCCAGCGGAATCCGTGCAAACGACAACGAGGGCGACATAGACGTGGAATGCTGATGATGATGAGGCGGCCAAGTAGCCGCGTTTCTTTTATGAGCTACAGTAACGCTCGCTCTATCGCTTCTGGCTCGTTTATAATGCATGCTGAAAAAGTTCTAAACTTGAAATTTAAATATTTATAGACATTGCCGTAGGATCACGGAATACGTTGCCGGGTTAGCTGAAGTAGTGAATGCTTGTAGTTATGAGTGAAAAGTGCAAGCTCTGCGGGCGACGAGAGACAGCAGTAAGTTCCGAACAGAAATCGCTGAATCGACGCAATTGACCAAAAATATGATTTATTGCAATCTTTTCCATTTTGATTTTTTATTTTATTATCTTTGTTCATTTCTATTTTTTTTTCTTCTTGTTCGCTGCTTTCTGTTCGCATTTGAAAAACTTGCAAATGGAAGCGACAAAAGCTACAAAAATTTTTAATGGTTGTTCGTACTGGTATGCAGTGCAGTTCCGTTTGATGTGTTGTTGTTGTTGTTTCGTAAAAGAAGGCGATGCCCTGATATTATTTATCTATAATGGGTCCATAAAATACTCATTTACTCCAAATAAAATAAACCACCAATAATCTGTTAGACATATTCAATTGGGCTATCCTTACTTCAGATCCATTAACTTCGGCAACATTTATAAATAGACTATAAAGACTATAGATTATAAAGAAGTACATCGAAGGCTATACACATAACCAAATAATATCAAATATATAATCCTTCTACTTATTTATTAAAAGTTTCATGATAGTTTAACTATTTATTCCGTTCTAACAGCCATCCGAAGCGTAGAGTATATAAGACAGCTAATAATTTAAACATCTGAACACATATTTTGGCCAACAAATTCGGTACGAAAAACCTTTCCATAAATTAAGTGCTCCATTCACATCATCCCGAAATGGAAAAAGAATCTCATATAGTAATTCTTCAAGAACCAAGAACCGTTTTGTCATTTGTTCACTGCATTGGACCAATCATCTACGAGTGGTCCACGAACTGCTAGTGGAAATATAATGAAATTAATTGAAAACCGTGAACAGCCTTAGGTAACCAATTAATTTTCACTCTAAACGTTGTGTGACAAAATAAATAATGTTTAAAAAAAAAAACCTTTTTAGGTTTTAACCCATTTCTAATATATTTAGTTGGAAAATATACCTCCACCAATTCAACCTAAAGACGAGCTCTTACAAAAGACATAAAATATTTGTACCACATAGCAAAAGCAATTTCAGATGGTTTCTGCTCAGAAGATTTGGCCAGCTTAAAACCAGGAAAAGTTTGTCACTCACTCTAGACATCTTTTATGAGTTTACATGACGACAAATTCACCGTCAGAAAATTTGGAAATTTTAGCAGCTTACGATATGAAAGTTTATGTTCCAATGTACTTCAATGTCAAGTTCTACAGTTCTGTTGCATATGGAAGTGCACTGATTTACATATTTATAAGGACGACGGAATATTTACCACCAAATCTTCAGCAAATTTTTTATACAATTTATATTTTGCTCATCCGGAAAGTGTTTTACTGACAATGTTTTTTGATAATGGAAAATCTATGCGTGATAAGCTGTATGACCCAACAAAATTAAGAGCTAGCAAACTATTAATTTTGATTGTACGAAATATTATGATTTGGTAAACCTAAATGTGGCTTCAGACCAAAAAGGTCGACCAGTTACCAAATATTCACATTACGCCAAATCTTGAAAAAGATCCGTGAGTTCAACACAGACACTCACCACCTATTTGTCGACTTTAAAGCCGCTTTCGATACGCCGAAACGATCGAAGTCCTTCGACGCCCTGTCTGCACTAGGTATCCCGGCAAAGATTGTCCGTCTTTGCATGGCGACGCTATCTCACACACAAAGCGTTGTCAGGGTGGGGAAAAACCTCTCTGACCCCTTAGATACCAAGAGACATTTCAGGCAGGGCGATGCTCTGTCGTGCGATTTTTTCACTCTTCTGATGAAATACATCCTACGCCAGTGCCCGTACATACAGAATATATAGCTCGATCTTCCAAAAGGAAGTGATGCTGCTCGCTTACGCCGATAACATCGATATCATCGGTACGCAGGAATGGCAAGACGAAGTACTTGGTGTCTTCTCGCACTCCGTCAATGCGTCTTGGACGGTCAGTGACGATGGAGAATTTCAAATTCAGTGATGTAGAAAACTTCGTCTATCTTGGAACAAAGATAACCAGCAACAACAACGTCAGCCTGGAGATTAGGCGAAGAGTCACGCTTGCAAACAGATGCTTTTTTGGGCTAAGCAAGCAAATGAGAAGCAAAGCAATCTCTCGACAGACGAAAATAAAGATCTGTAAGACGCTGATACTCCCGGTCATGGACCGTGATTGAGTCGAACGAGACAGTTTAGGTTCCGTATGAACCGCGAGCTGTACGAGCTATTCGATGAGGTTGACAAAGTCCAGCGCATAAAATTCCAGCGGCTGCACTGAGCCGGGCACCTCATTCGAATGGACGAAAGAGCTCCAGCACGCATGGTTTACATGGCGGGCCCAAACTTGATTGGTGGACGCCGACATAGAGGACGACCGGGCACTCGATTGAATGACCAGGTATGGAGAGATCTCTCCGTTCTTGGCATTCAGAACGACTGGCGCCAGCGCGCACAGTATTATGGAGGCTGGTATGTCTTCCTAGACGCGGCAATGACCGGCAGATGGTTGACGGCCATATAAGTAAGTAAGTAAGTAAGTAAGTAAGTAAGTAAGTAATAAGTTAGTAAACCTAAATGATGACAGTATTTTATGCGATCCCCTATTTACTGCTAACATTCCATAGGAACAGTGGTTAGAGTATATAGATTTTGACGATCCACCGTTGCCTGTTCCAGAAATTCCTTCACATAATCAAGGTACTGAGCGATGTGTGCAGCTGCTAACTACTGCTTCACAACGCGTGACAGAAAAGTCTCGAGAAGATATTATGGCAGTTGCTGTCGAGATTCGCACGGGAATACCAAGAATTAACAGCAAAAAGGACTTTCTTAATTAGAACATGCTTAGAAAACATAAGTAGTGCATTTTCGGTTACAGGAAAGTAATTTGTACCCAACTAAAGTAAATTACTACAACAATAAAAATAATAAAAAACTATTTTTAATGATACTTCCATATTTTGAAGATTTCTTAAAATTTTGAATGTTACCAATTGTTGTAATAAAATATAATTTAAAAAAATTGAATTTTTCAACTGAAAAAGCGCAGCCCCGGAATAGATTTTAGAACTGGTTTCTTGGTGAAAACATCTTAGAATTAACCGTAGATTATGAGTATTGGATACCATTTTAAATTTTTCTTTAGGCCCATACAAATCGATGCATCCTATTGTTTATACATGCTTGTCATCAAAAGTCAAGTAGATATAGGCATATCCATGTATTTGGTGGTCCGCATGAGCTTCGAGAATTTTGAAATTATAGAAGATAGTGCCTTCAAATTTAGTCTCTTTTATAACCTCTTCAAATCACTAGTATTTAATAAATGTGGCAACTCTTTTGTAAGGGGTTGAACTCATAAAAACCTGTCCAGTCCTTTCTGAGTTTTTCGTTGAAAATAAGCAATAGAAAAAAAATACTAGCTAACGAATTAGTCAACGAATCAAACATTGTTCTTTGATTGAATTGTAAAGTTTTTATGGAATATTTCAGATTTCAAAATCTTATTTTCTCTCCCGCACAACAGTGTCGAGATGATACGCTTACTTTTTAGATAAAATACTCTTTAAATTACAAGTGAAGATTAATCTTCAAAGTATGAAAGTAGAAAACAATTGACAAAATTTTTTTTAATCAAAATTTTGGATCCAATATGGCGCCTCTAAAATGTTTATTTTCATGGGTCGACACGCGCTGGCGTCCGCTAGGAACAAGAACGAAAACCGGCTACTCCATCTTTGAGCCACCCACCAAATGTTTATTGGCGGCAGTAAATTTCTGCACCCGAACATACATAAGTACACGTGGGAGTCTCCCGATGGGCGCACTAGGAATCAAATCGACCTTGTGCTGATTAGCAGTAGTTTTCACAAGTGTCTGATGGACTTGCGTGCGTATAGAGGAGCTAATATGTTCAGTGATCACAATGTGATTGTTGAACGGTTACGTGTATGTCCAAAAGGAATCAGATGGCAACAGCAACGCAAGCAGATCTTCAACCTGCATGTCCTGGTTGGTGAAGAATTATGGCCTCGCGTCATAATTCTACAACAACTCGAAGGCAAATCCAAACAGCGTGCTCTCAAGCTGCGGAGAAAACGGTCGGCTTGCAGCACTTCAGACGGAAGCCGTGGATAAGTAACGCCACCTGGACTCTGATTGAGGAGCGCAGGTTGTTGAAAGCACAGCTAAATGCATGTGCAATACACGACCGCAGCAACTTTAGTGGATCATATAACGAAGTGTAAAGGCGTATTAAAAATTCGGTCCGTTCGGATAAGAGGGCTTATGTGGATGGCATAGCCAGTAAGGCAGAACAGGCAACGAACTGCAACAATTTACGCGGTGTCTACAAAGCGGTAAAGGAACTAGGAAACGTTAAGCCAAATACTACACCGATCAAGCCTAGTGACGGGTCCAGTCTATCGTCAGTCGAAGACCAACTGACACGCTGGAAGGGGTTTTTTGAAATCGATGACATTGAGTCAGAAACTACAGCAATTTCCAACACCGAGTAGCTTCGGAACCGCACAGAAGTATTTCTACTGATACGCCTACTGCGGACGAAATAACCCTGGCCTTAAGCAAACTTAAAAACAACAAAACTTCTGGGCCAGATGGTTCACCGGCCGAACTGCAGCGCAAACACCATCTCACGCGCCCTACATCCCATTATTTGAATGGCATGGATATCTGCGGCCATTCCAGATGATTGGAAGGTGGGGATGATCGTCACTATCCCCAAAAAAGGGGACCTAATTTAGTGCAGAAATTGAAGTAGTATAACGCTTTTAAACTCCATCCAAAAAGTACTGGCCTTCATCATCTTAGCCAGAACTTTACTAACTTTAAAACCCAATTACGGCGAGAATAGAATGTGTTCCGAACAAATCGGTCTTGTGTAGACCACAATAATACACTACGCATCATTGTGGAACAATGGGTCGAGTGGAGTCCGCGCTATACCCACTTTTTGTGGACTTCGAGCGGGCTTTTGACACCATTAATAGAAACGCGATATGGAGTTCACTGAGCAGCTGTGGGATACTTGACAAAACAACGAGCTCATAAAGTCTCTTTACGAAGACGCAGCTCTTACCCTGCGGTTTAAAGGCAACAACGGCACAAATTTCATTATAAACAGAGGTGTCAGACAAGGTACTCTCACCACTCCTTTTCGTACTCCTTTTGTTGTACTCGACGGAGTCCTAACGCGCACAAACGCGAAGGGGCCAGATGGCCTTCAGTAGAGACTTAATCAAAAGCTTAGCGACTTAGCCTATGCTGGTGTCTTCTTCGAAGCTTCAGAGTCTGGAAGCTAATGCTCGTACAATAGGTCTCAAAATCAAAAACAAAGTGGATGCGTCTGCAAACAACTTCAGCAGCGTCACTGACGGTCGAACTCAGCGACAGCACTATTGAAAATATTGAGAAGTTTCCCTATCCTCGGAGTTATATTACAGCGGATGGGGTGCCGCGATAGACTCAGCTGCGCGTATAAGCAAAGCGCGGATTGCTTTTCGTAAACTCGACAAAGTATGGCGCTCATGTACGCTCTCATTGAGAAAAAACTGAAAATATTTAACACCAGTATAAAACCTATACTACTATATGGCTCAGAGACGTGGATGGTTTCATACAGATCTGGCGGTAAGCTTCAATCTTTCGTTAACAAATGATTAAGGATTAACTACCGTATCTTCTGGCCAGAAACGATCTCAAACGCTGACCTACGGCAAACAACAAACACCGAACCTACCTACATTGAAATTAAAAGACCCAAGCGGAATTGTATAAAGATGGCCTTCCAGTGGAACCCACAAGGAAGCCGTCAGAGAGGTCGTCCAAGCCAAACATAGATTCGCACTGTCCATTCTGAAATCGGGTCCAGGGCAACGTGGAGTGAACTAAGAGCCCTAGGAGCTACTTCAACTGGGAGTAATACTTTTGGTTACCTTGGAATCTAATAAGACTTAAAGTATTAAGAAAAAAAAAAGGATTTTGATAATGTTTATCCTACTATTTGGCGTTAATTTTCAATTTTGATTTTAAGAGTTCAAATTGTTATTTTATACTTTGTACCAATGGAGTAGTAGTGCTAAAATTTCAAGAAACGAAAGCAAGTTCAACAGATTTGCTGTATTCAATTTTTGGTTTTCCAAAAACTTTTCAAAATTATTTTAATATTTACTTTTTTATTTATATAATTTAATAATAAAAACGATAACAGTTTTCAGATTTACAAATCACTAAAAATTCGATACATCCTGCTATGTAACCAAGGTTCATAAACAAGATACAAAAAGAAATACCGTACACATGGAAATGCGGTTTAAAGTCAAATAAATAATTCGAACTTCCACTAAAACAAGTTAAGCAATTCTAAAAAGATATAAAAAAAATGCTAAAACAAACATTTAACCAGCAACTGAGATTTTCAGTGGCAGTTAGACTGGCAGCCGGAAGCATATGTTATAGCGCCAAAAAAAGCAGACCAACTTTCCTCCATCTCTCACACACACACACACACACACATAAAATTCACAAAATCAACAAATAAAATAATGTATTAAAGAGTTGCTAAGGATGGTAGCCAGCTTCTGCCTTCGAACAGCCAACATGCTTCTTGTTGAATGTCCACGCGTAATGGAAAATCATTTATAATATTTGAGCAACAAGCCAGAAAAGAAATGAAACGAGTTAAGCAGAGAAAAAGGGGAAGAAAGAGAACAGGTAATAGTAAAACGGGTGAAAAATGAAAATAGGTAAAAGCATTTGATCGATATTATTTTTTATGTTTTTTATATCCTCTTAATATGTATCTCTTCCAATGGCATCGAACTAATTTCAAGTCAAACTAAATTCAAATCTAATTTTTGGTAGAAAACGTGGCTAAGACGTAGTTGGACATCCCGGTATAAGAAAAATGCCGTATTGGAAAGCATGTACAGCCCAGTAAGTGTTTTTCATCTCAGCATTTTTTTAGTTCCTTAATATTTTAATTTTTATAACATAAAGTATTACTCCTAGTTGGAGCATAGGGCGAAAACAAATGTCCTCCAACGACTTTCATCAGCTGCTAGGGCTGTTAGTTCACTCCACCCGATTTTAGAATGGACTGTGCGCATCCATGTTCGCCTTGGACGACCTCTCGGACGGTTGCCTTGTGGGTTCCACTGGAAGGTCGTCTTTGCAATGTTGTCGTCTTCTCTGCGCAAGGTGTGACGTATTCAATTCCACTTTGCGTCTTTTTATTTCAATGTTGATAGGTTCGGTGTTTGTTGCTTGCCATAGCTCAGCGTTTGAGATCGTTTCTGGCCAGAAGATACGCCAGATAATCCGCAGACATTTGTTAACGCAAGATTGAAACTTTCCGCCAATCCTGTCTGAAACCATCCACATCTCTGAGCCATATAATTGTATAGGTTTTATTCTGGTGTTTAGTTCCCCCTGGAAACTCTGATATTATGTAAAGACATCAGACATATAGCCCAACAACGAGGTGAGGATTATGATGTATACAACGAAGGCTTGATACAGATAGAAAACAAACTTTTAGATCTGAACGATAGAAATTTAAGAGACTTTCGATTAACTTCTCCGAATCGCTTGCCATCTCACTAACTGAAATTAAAAGAAGAAGAAAATGAGGTTATCCCAAAATTTGTACAGACTTTTCATAAAGGAATTATGAGTTATGAGAACTTGCTCGAATCCCGATAATACCATCGGATTTGCCTTTTTTTTTTAAAAGTTGACAGTTTTCTGTACATATATCCTTTGCCCTCACAATAACTAACATCCAGGGACAAAATTTCTCGATGGTTCGCATCATCCTAAGCAAACAGCGGGCAATTTCCACAATTTTAATGTCAGAACTTGGAAATTGGTAACGTGATCGAATTTGCGCAAGCATGCGATGAACATTTTGGATTCATTGACCGGATAAGTTATATTTGAATCAGCCTTAAAATGTGAAATCTACAGAAATTTCAAACTTGCTTTTTTTTTTTTATATAATCCACAACTTCAAATAAACTGAAACACATTTCACTTTCCATAATAAAAAGAAATAATCTTTGCAGTCCTACTTTGCCACAGTTGGCGGATGAGTGTGAAGAGATATAGAAATCATCTTCTATGGCCCCATCGCCCAATGAAAATCACAAAATTAATAAAATTGTAAAAAAATTACAATTCGAAATTCAGAATTAGTAATTTATTAGAATTTGTAATACAATAAACATTGAAATAAACAGTTAATAAGAAATAACTCCTAGACTAGTATATTTATTGAATAAATCGCAGAATCAGCCCATCCGATTCGGATCTGCATTATTAGGACTACTTTCCCCGATTTCATTAACATGTAATACAAATTTCTTCTCTGTACCTCAAATAGATGCCAAGATATGTTGAATTTTTATTATCGCTTATATGATATCCGATTTAGGCAAAAAGTAGCCTATGTAATTTTCCAACGTTCCATCTATTTCTATAACAAACAAATAAACTAAAAATTGTCAACGATTTTTTTTATATATATTTCAGATTTCTCAATTGAGCCGTTATGAATTTTTGCTGCAATAAATCAAGACAAGCATTTATTTTGATTTCGTTGCAAAGAGAAGCTCTTTTACTCTCAATTAACTTTTTTTCTATTTTGTTTTCTTTAAGCTCAATGCACTCATTCACTGCGCAGCCAAATTTTGACTAACTGCAACAACAAAACGCATGAATAAAATGCGCTCTCAAAGTTTAATAATTGTTTTAATGTGTTGATCATGACCAAAGTTCACTTATATATGGTTATGACATCAGCTAGGTCCTCTCTGCATTCAACGTGCAATTTCATAACACTGTTGATGCTCGAGCCGAGAAAGAGAGAGATGCGTGCTAAAATTGCACGTTGCTGCTGCTGAGAAGCTGGCGTTGTTAGTACCTTATATATGTGTACTTTGATCATGACAATTGCGTTTGTGTGAGTACATCTCATTGAGTTGTACGCAAATGAGCGCATTTTGCTTTTGCATTGAGCGTAAATTTGTCGCTGCATGATTTTATTTGCACAATTCACCACGCATCTCGCTACGAACAGTTCTTCTTCTGATCGCATGGCGTCGTGTCGGGTTTTTTTTTTCAAAGTGCGACAGTTAATCGGGTTTTAAAATCAGTTTTTTATTGTTTTTAGAAAGTCTTTGTTGTTAAAAAAATATTAAAAAAGAGTGCTTAAGAGTTGTGTTTCAGAAATAAATAAAAGGAAAATCCAATTTTCAGGTGAAAAAGTGAAAAAAATGAAGAGCATCGATGTCTCAGTGCTTTTTCAATTGTATTTGTTGTTCCAATTGAATTGTTTTTTTTTTTGTCATATTTTATACCGTATTGTTTTTTTGTTTTTGTTATATCAAATATTTTTTTTTAATATGAGTTATCAATGCTCAAATAAAAAATGTGTTTTATTTTTTTTGTGTTTTTTTTTTTTGCTGTTTGGTTTGAGCAGAATATTATGTCAAGCTCTGCTAATTAAAATAAAAGAAAGTTCGTCTACGATTTTATTAAATTTATTAAATTCTTAGATTACGGTTGCTTGTGTACACCGTTGACCATATGTATTAGTATTAATTAAAACATTCTTATTTTGAACTACAAATATTTTATTTCAAGGCAGCACATTTCAGTTATGATGTCAGCACAAATAAATGGTTAAAATGTATTCGCTTAGTTTGGGTACAAGGTATCTCGTAGTCGAGCACTCTCAACTGCAGAGATTCGTCTTGTTTATTTATTTTTTGTTTTTATTTTTTGCAACGACTGCTCTTGTTGGTGAGATAACGCTTACAAAATCTAATAAGAACAGCAGCGACAGCAAACATAACAGCGACGACAACAAACTTTGCAAACTAACAAATCTTTTGCAAGGCGAATTCGGCCGAATTCTGCTGAGCAGCTGTCTGAGAAATACCAATGCACATACGCCCCACAGTTGGAAGCGGAGTTCTGTAGACAAATAGTTAGATATACATGTTTATGTACTAGTTAGTTGGCCAGACAATGGGACAGACACACCGACAGACCGACAGACACATAGACAATCACAGCGACTTGCCGTAATAAACTGCATTCAAATATAGTTCCTTCCTTCCGTAAAGACACTTGCTGTGGTCGCTTCACTCTTTCGCTCATGTCTCCTTTTGTTGTTTGCTGAACTTGTTTGTCAATCTGTTTATCTGGCTGCATTCCGGCTACGTATCTGCCATTGCTTGTAAGCCAAACTGAGCCGAGTTGTGTCAAAGTTCGTGGCACAGAGAGCAGCTTACGACCTCAGGGGTCCAACGCAACGCAACGCACTGCAGTGCAGGACTTTTTGTTTGGGCAGCAAGGCGGAGTTGCAGATGCGCGCGGACTGCACTTGTAGCTGTAATTTGCATGCCAGTTCAGTTCAGTTCAGTTAAATTGAGTTGAGTTGAGGATTGGATTTGCTTGTCCCACTGCGATTTGTCAAACTCTTTTTACCGCAGCCCTATTTTCATATGCACATATTATATTCGGACATGTTTTCTTATCAGCAAGTGTTCGGTTTTTCCATTTTCTTTAAAAGCGCCCCCGCCGGAAATGTCAATTAACTCGCTCGCAACGTCGCATTCGCCTTTATATTTAGTAAAAATTTTTCCTTGGTGCCCATTGTCGTAAATTCAGCTTTAGCCATCCGCTTTTTGTTCGTTCGCCAGAGACTGAAATTCCATTTCAATTTCGTTTTCATTTGCAAGTTCATTTCACAATGTACTGCGCTGCGCTATGCTGCTAATGCTTTATGCGCATTCATTACTATTCCTCGGCTCAGCTGCTGGCTTGCGTCCTTTTGCTGTCGTTTGGTTATCCTGTGCGCCTTTCCATGGGCATTTTTATAGGCACTGCGCGAAAGTTTAAATCACACAACGACAACAAGGATTTGCCAAAACGAAATTTATTGCAAAGGACTCTTTTTGCATTGAGGTGAAATTTGCAGCAGAAGTCATCCAAGCAGCTGAAAAGTCAAGATTCCGGGAAACTACTTCAACGGTATGCTGTGTATGTTTGTGTCTATGTGCGGTGTATCCTGTGTGTGAGTGATAATAAAATGGCTAGCGCGAGGATATACATGCCATTAAGTAGAACGAAGGCGACAAGATACAAATCTGCATGGGTGGCTTTGGTTTTTTATGACGATACATATTGGCAGCAAAGCTCAGGTGCACGCACACCCACAAACACTTCAATACACAGATACGCATACTCAAATCCCGCTGTAAAGTAACAATGATATGTGATAATGGCAAATGGCAACAATAACATATACATACGTGTACGTAGACGTGTATATTGTAGATACATATATGTCTACACATGCAATCGCCAAGTATTTATAGTAGTGGTAGTCTATATATATATAAATTTTCAACTAGTATTAAGCTATATATTAAAACTAGAATACTACGAGGCAACCGCTCAGTAATGCTTCGCAGGATTGGGTTACTGGGCATACTGCATTGGCTTATTAGATCTTTCGAGCTCTACAGCACTGCAACTTTCTTAGCTCTTTCCACAAGTCCTTAGCAAGTGACTCATTGCGACTAACTGACTTTCGTTGCCGCACAGTATGGAAACTTGGACATGCCAACACAATATAGTTTGCGTCTTTCTCTATAGAAGTCAGCAACAACCTGGATAAATTTTCAATATTGAACCTTATGTCCGCACGCTTAATTGGGATGGTGCAAATATCCAGGTTGTTGCTGACTTCTATAGAGAAAGACGCAAACTATATTGTGTTGGCATGTCCAAGTTTCCATACTGTGCGGCAACGAAAGTCAGTTAGTCGCAATGAGTCACTTGCTAAGGACTTGCTGAAAGAGCTAAGAAAGTTGCAGTGTGCCAAGCTTTCGAAAGATCTAATAAGCCAATGCAGTATGCCCAGTAACCCAATCCTGCGAAGCATTACTGAGCGGTTGCCTCGTAGTATTCTAGTTTTAATATATAGCTTAATACTAGTTGAAAATTTATATATATATAGAATACTTGGCGATTGCATGTGTAGACATATATGTATCTACAATATACACGTCTACGTACACGTATGTATATGTTATTGTTGCCATTTGCCATTATCACATATCATTGTTACTTTACAGCGGGATTTGAGTATGCGTATCTGTGTATTGAAGTGTTTGTGGGTGTGCGTGCACCTGAGCTTTGCTGCCAATATGTATCGTCATAAAAAACCAAAGCCACCCATGCAGATTTGTATCTTGTCGCCTTCGTTCTACTTAATGGCATGTATATCCTCGCGCTAGCCATTTTATTATCACTCACACACAGGATACACCGCACATAGACACAAACATACACAGCATACCGTTGAAGTAGTTTCCCGGAATCTTGACTTTTCAGCTGCTTGGATGACTTCTGCTGCAAATTTCACCTCAATGCAAAAAGAGTCCTTTGCAATAAATTTCGTTTTGGCAAATCCTTGTTGTCGTTGTGTGATTTAAACTTTCGCGCAGTGCCTATAAAAATGCCCATGGAAAGGCGCACAGGATAACCAAACGACAGCAAAAGGACGCAAGCCAGCAGCTGAGCCGAGGAATAGTAATGAATGCGCATAAAGCATTAGCAGCATAGCGCAGCGCAGTACATTGTGAAATGAACTTGCAAATGAAAACGAAATTGAAATGGAATTTCAGTCTCTGGCGAACGAACAAAAAGCGGATGGCTAAAGCTGAATTTACGACAATGGGCACCAAGGAAAAATTTTTACTAAATATAAAGGCGAATGCGAGTTAATTGACATTTCCGCGCACTATTTTAAAGAAAATGGAAAAACCGAACACTTGCTGATAAGAAAACATGTCCGAATATAATATGTGCATATGAGATAAATGCAAGCTGATAAAGAGTTTTAAATCGCAGTGGGACGAGCAAATGTGAATCCAATTTAACTGAACTGAACTGAACTGGCATGCAATTACAGCTACAAGTGCAGTCCGCGCGCATCTGCAACTCCGCCTTGCTGCCCAAACAAAAAGTCCTGCACTGCAGTGCGTTGCGTTGCGTTGGACCCCTGAGGTCGTAAGCTGCTCTCTGTGCCACGAACTTTGACACAACTCGGCTCAGTTTGGCTTACAAGCAATGGCAGATACGTAGCCGGAATGCAGCCAGATAAACAGATTGACAAACAAGTTCAGCAAACAACAAAAGGAGACATGAGCGAAAGAGGTAGACGACCACAGCAAGTGTCTACAAAGGAGGCTGCTCTGAATGCAGTTTATTACGGCAAGTCGC
>JAWNNP010002889.1:0-84069 GCA_035044805.1 Leucophenga maculata | reverse complement strand
TCCAGCCTTCAAGCGAATGAAGCCTATTGAACGGCGACAAGTTGCTAGGCGTCTGGAGTATTGCGGCAATTGTCTTGCCAAATCGCACCGTATCGGTGCATGTCGTTCCAAAGAGGTGTGCGGGGTGTGTGGCGACCTTCACCACACGATGCTGCACGTGTCAATGGAGGATATGCGGTCCGCCTCTCAACGACTGAACAACGGAAGATCCAAGAAGGCGCCGCCAGCAACAGATCTGCGAAAGAGGCTAGTGCGCCGTCGGTCTTCGGCTGAGACGTCATCCGAGGCCGCACCGAAGCGACAGTCTCGATCCAGGGTGCGTCGACCGGAAGGTGAGCGTCGGCCAGGGAGTGTGCGTCGTCGAGTAAGCGTTGTCGACAATGTGGAGGAACGCGTCAAGATAGCCATTCGCAGTCTTACTGGACTGGCCGAGTTATTGATGGTTGCCACTCGGCAAGGCGGGCGGCATGTTCGCGCGGGGTCGACCCGTAAGCGAAGTTGATTCATTGCAATGAATTAAATATATTATCATAAGTCTAAAGTATTAGTTAGAAAATGAATTGTAACGAATTTGGAGTATTTTTCGTTTGAAATGTAACGGCTGCACACCCTGTGCTGTGGAAGTCGATTAAAGCGCCATACTTGGTTTCCACGATCGCGGTCGTGTCAACCTGAAAAACTATAGCTAGTTAGTTGGAAACAAACGCTAAAAGGAACGACACGGAGCATACGGGAGTGCAGTTGCTGAATTTATAAGAAAATTATGAGTCCCAGTATTAAATAAAGCTTATAACGTTTTTTCATAACCCATAATTAAAATCGGTGTCTCTTCTTATAAAATAAAAGTGTCGTGAGCCTTTCAGCTCATCTCTCATCTTCCATCGAACTCATCTCGACACCAACCTCAGCGGAGTCACAGCAGCATAGCCGTTCCTCAGCGCACAAGCGGGAGCGTCCGTTAAGTAGCACCAGCCCAGCAGCCGAGTTACCATTCACTGCTTGATTACAGGTGAGTTACCGGCTGCCTATGCCATATTTAAACCTAATTAGCGTATGCAGGTTGAACGTTTCCTATACGTTCGGCTAAATAATTTGCCCGTGAACCTTAGTTCACCCGTTTTGAGCAGCTCTCCGCTCAATCACCTACCGCGGTCAGATAAAATGTACCGAACGCCCTCCTTGCGATCGGCCGCGTTTTGATTAAGCGCAAATTATTACACATGTTAAGAGGATCATGAGAAGTAAACGGGTTAAGTTTGGTCAAAATAAGAGGGGCGGTACACCACCCCCGTATTGTTTCACAAATGAGGCAAAATAAGAAAAGTAATTAGATATTCTACTTTTTATCGGAAGATCTGCGGGCGAAGTCGCGGGTAAAACTAGTGTATATATATTTATATAACGGGTGGCTGATGAAAGCTGCTATTAAAACAAAATTTAATAACTTTTTCCTATGCGTTCAATCTGTTTCATTTTTTTATAGATTGATCCTTAAATTTAACGAACATGGACGATTGAGACATAGAAACAAGAATTTGGATTGTCCGCCGCTATCACGCATTGGAGTCCGTAATTTTGGTACAAAGAGACTTTAGACGCACGTTTGGCGGCACTCCTCCGAGCAGATGGACTATAATGAGGCTCGTAAACAATTTTTCCGAAACTGGCTCAGTCGCAGATGGACTATAATGAGGCTCGTAAACAATTTTTTCGAAACTGGCTCAGTCGCAGACCTTACCATCGAAACCCTTCTGTTCGGACGCAGAAACTATCGCTGCTGTAGCCGATGGGTATCAGCAGACAGTCTCTGCAGACAATTATGCACCAAGATTTGAACTTATTTCCTTATAAAATTCAACTGACAAGCAAACTGAACACAGCAAACTTCCCGATTTGCTTAGAATTTTGCCAGAAGATCATTCGAATGGTGGAAGAGGATGAAAACGTCCTAAAATGCATTTTTATGTATGACGAGGCCCATTTTGATTTAAACGGCAATGTTAATAAACAAAATTGTCGAATATGAAGTGATTCTAATCCACAAATACTCCATGAGACGGAATTGCATTCACTGTGCATTGTCAGGCCTTACTTTTTCGAAGAAAACGGTGTTACTATTACAGTCACTGGAGACCGTTACTTAAAAATGTTGAAAGAGTTTTTCTACCCAGAAATACGTCGAAAGAGAATCCTTTCAACTCTGTGTGGTTTCAGCAAGACTGTGCAACACCTCACATAAGCCATCCTGTCATAACAGAATTGCAGCGGAAATTCCTCAATAAGCTGATTTCAAGAAACTCCACCTCAATAAGCTGATTTCAAGAAACTCCACATTCCGTTGGCCCCCCAGGCCTACTGACCTCACAGAACCTGATTTTTTCTTATGGGGTTATTCGAGTTTCTTAATGTAGCAATATTCAACAGCCACCCTGTATGTATATAAAAAGGACTCATTTTAGTTCGAGAGAGGTTGTTAATTCTAATTTGTTTGCGAACCCAAAGCTGCATCTATTAACAAGCGCAATGCTTCGCCCGCTCTCAAGGCTGATGCTTTTGTTGGTTATATTTGTTACTAGGTAGACAAAGTTTGTACAACACAGGTATGGTCGTGCGGCATGCATCCCGCTGCGTAATTTAATTGTCTTGCAAGCACTATAATTGTATAGCATATATCTATACAGGTTTTAAAATGGTTTTGTAAAACAGAACTTTCAAACAAAATCCAATTCACCTTTGTATGTAGTGATTTATTTTATTTAATTGCGTTTTTTATGGGAGCCATCTATTCAAGTGGGCGTGGCAGGTTTTGTTTATCTTAAAAACATAACATGTCTCCAAACCCAATTTTTAATCAGGCAGGTTTTGTTTATCTTAAAAACATAACATGTCTCCAAACCCAATTTTTAATCAATATCTAAAATCTAGGTAACAAATTTTGATTTACACATGTTAAAAAAAAATGTATTCATTAAACATTTACGTATAAGCGGGTCCGCTCGAAGTAGCTCTTAGAACTATAATTATTCTCTTAGAATTTTATAATTTATCAGTAGCTCTTAATTTCGTAAATTCAATTGAATTTTCTTTTTTAGTTCGAAGTGAAGGGCAAATCAACTTGTATAATTGACTTGCATGTATGAGATTTATTTGCAGCAATGAACTTCAATGATTAAAAGTATTTCTTGACAATATTTCCACATTAAGTTTTTAGGCCCTGTACCGAAGGTACAAGAGCCTATTGGGTTTGTGCAAATGTATGTAACAGGTAGAAATAATGGTCGGAGACCCCCCAAAGTTACCCCCATTATGGTCAGGAGTGATAGAGGAGTCGATATAGACATGTCCGTCTGTCCGTCTGTCCGTCCGTCCGTCCGTCCGTATGAACGAAAGGATCTCGGAAACGGTAATAGATAGAGACTTCGTGTTCGTCTGTCCGTCCGTCCGTCCGTCCGTCCGTAATTGCACGAAAGTTGATCTCGGAAACGGTAATAGCCCCTCGCGCCCCCGCGCCCCTTGCCTCCGACTAGGATCTGCCCCAAGGGTAAAAATTTCTTCGAGCTCATTTTAAAGTAAGTATGCCCGTCATAGCGATATCTGTTCTCGATTCTTAGCCGCTAATCGGAAATATGCTTCAATCAAAATCGGATAATATCGTGAACGATTTTATAAGCAATTGCAATTCGAAACACCCTTTGCTTTTCATTCATAATTCGCGCAGTGAGAAGTGGTCATGTGCTTTGGTCACTAAGCTAGGGAAACCTTGGCAATGTGTTTGTTAGGCGAACTGAACTGGTACAGGCGTCTGACAGTCGGTTACGCCCGACTGAAATTTCCTGACTTGTTTGATATTGTTGTGTATGCAGGTTGGTGTCTAGTTTAAAGTATGGGTGCAGAGCTTTCCTATTTCTTTTCGTACACTACTGATATTGACGTATTGCGCGACAATCGAGGTCAAACTGCCACTTGACTAAACTTGTCTTGGCGTAGGTCTGATTCTCATGAAGTTTACCTTGTTACATGGAAATATGCTTCAATAAAAATCAGTCAATCGTGAACATTTTATAAAAGCGAAATCCAAAATGCTATTAAAATAATTGAGAAAATATTACTTTGTCACGAATATTCCTTGGCAATAGTTTAGCCAACTTCGCGTTGAAAGCGTTGCACTAAATCGAATGATTGAAAGTGCGAGCATGCAGTTTTCTGCCAGTGTAGCGTACGGGAGACGCAGCTACCTACTGCAATCGTGCATCAAATGAATTGACGTTGCCAACTTTCGCGGTCAAACATGAACTTGACTAAACTTGTTTGTGGCTTCGGTCTTATTTAATGAAGTTCTACGACGCGCTCCGTTATTTAGAGGATTGCAGGCTAACGTCGATTCCAGTCTGGCGCACTAGCGCCCTTTTGCAATTACTTTTCGATCTCGATCACAGCCTGTCGCAAATAAATTGTAAACGAGTTAATTGTTGCGGGTTATTATGCAGACCGTGATTTTATATACCCTTTATCTATTGCAAAGCGCTCTGTTCGGGCGAGCAGCAGTCGCCAACTGTAACGTGTCTATCGCATTCACTGCAACTGCATCATAATTCCTTGTTATTTATTCATCTTGAAACATATTAATTCAAATTCATTCGCGCATCGCCAAAGCTTGATGGTTCATCATTCTAGGACGCGCCCCGTTATCGAGATCATTTTAGCTAGCTTCGTTCGTCTAGCGCGCTATCGCCCTATTAAAGTGCTTACTTTATCGATCTCGATTCACAGTCTGTCGCTATTAGTCGGTCAATTGTTGCGGGTCAGCGTATTCGTGCTACCGTGTTAATTCCTGTGTATTGCAAAGCGCCGCACGCAACTATATATTGTGAACATTTAAATTGACAATACGTCTTTTCATTTCCCTCGCGCACGCATCTCGTATCGTTGACTTATTACCGTGCGCTAAATATTCATAACATTCGTACACCATCAAAGAGTAGCGGTGCATGGTTCATACATTTGGAGGCCCCGTACGAGATATAACAGTAGCGGTGCATTAAATCACAGGTACGTAGCTTATAAACAGTAGCGTTGCAGTTAATAATCTAGTTGGGCACAAGCGTATTCCGTAGTGGCGAATTCTTGCATCAAATTTCGTGCATTTAAAGTGTATAAAATACAACTAATTTGTGCATTGACATAATCATTACATTTCCCTCGCGCCAGCTGCTCGTTTCGTTGCCATTGACCGTGCGACTCCAATGCAAGACATTCGTACAGATCAATGAGACGACTGCAATTTCATATTTTCGTACATAGACACAGTAGCGGTGCAATTAAGCATACAATTACGTAGCTTATAATGTCTCATATGATTGCATGCAATGAGTTCGGGGACACGCTGTAATTCCGTAGTTCGTACTCGCATCTAATTTGATACATAGCAATTTATAGCACGTTCGACGAAACTAATCTAATTCGGCCAGTGCTTGTTTGTGCCAAGATGTCGACTCCAATGCAAGACTCGCAGTCAATGGACGACTCAAATTTTATTTTGTTAAAGATCAAGTGCGAAGCAATTAAGCAACAGTTAATTAGCTTAAATCGTCTCATATGCTTGCATGCAAGATTTCGCGGGAAGATGAAATCGAAGTTCGTCTCGACTTTAATTGCAAAAGCTTTAGTGGCGCGTTCGACAAATGTCAATCAGTTGAATGTGTGACTCGAAATGAAATGAAAACCAACAATCGTCAAATGTTCGTGATGTTGTATATGGATATTAAATGAGAAATTTCAGCATCGTCGAGCTTGCGTGAAAACGGTCTTGCTGCGCCTTCGACACCAGTTCGAGGTCGTATGGAAGTCACAATGCGTCTGACATTGCTTCTGTGCACTCATCAGGCGAGATCGCGCGCGCTCCCGAAGGTGGCGGCAACTTCGGTGGCCTAGGCTTCGAGTGCGTTCAGACAGCCTTACTGCACACATGGGCGTGACTTCGAACTCAGTGGGCAGCACAGGTGTCGGAAATGAGCTGGCTAGTGCTACAAAAACTGAGAAATTTCAGCAATACTTCAGGCCTAATGTGGAAAAGGAGCTGCACTTGACACGATATCAGAGATACCGTCATGGGAATCACTTGCGTCTAACTTTTCTGGCACAGACGCTGGGAGACCTTCGTAGGCTAAAGTAGGTGGAGGCAACTTCATCACGTGGACAAGGCTCTCGAGTGCTGGGCAAGACAGCCTTAATGCACACATGACGTGCTTTGAATTCAGTGGGCACCACGGAGCTTCTGGCTTGTGCTACAAATAACTCGGATAGCAATACTCAGGCCAAGTGGGAAAAATCTTTGCCGATATGGCAGAGCCATTCCATCATGGGAATCAGTTGCATCATAGTTTGGCCAGACTCTGCCAGACCTTGTACGGCAGTAGAGGATGCAACTTCATCACGTACACCTGTGTTCTCAGGTGCGGCAAGAAGGGGCATCCATTTGACGAATAAGTAGCCGATCTCGTGCGCTTGTTGGACATGCAATTCGGATAATCACCATGCGCATTTTGTGCACTATGGCAGGCCACGTCCGTTTACAAGTTGCCCACAGTCGGACCCCTCAACTTGTCGCCGTATCTCTGACGGCAGAAGGAATCTGAATATTCAACTCAACCTGTGATGGTTCAGCTGCCTCCAGCAGGGGCACCTTCTTGCGCATGGTCTCGACCCTGATGTGGCGCTTGTTGGCTACCGCAGTAGTCTTTGTTAAGCACCGGCACGGTGTATTAGTTCACTTCGTCAGCGACCGTGTTAGATCCGGGATCGGACCGCTGAACTATCAGTGATCATCTCAAGGAGAAACTTCGCATATTCAATTCAAACGAGATGGTTCACCCTCCTACAGCCGCTTCTGGCCCATTGGTCCCAACCCTGATGTGAGCGCTGTTGGCTACCGCAGTTAATGTCTGTGTTCAGATCCGGCAATGGTCGGATTAGTTCATCATCTGTCGCGACTTTGTTAGATTCGGGATCACAGCTGAACTTCACTGACATCTCAGCTTCAAGCCCTTCAGCTTCGACGTTAAAACGAATTGGAACACTCCTTCAATACATCCGTTTCTGGCAGATGGACGCAACGTTCTTTATAACCGCAGCGTGTATGCAGTTAATGCTCATAGTGTGCAGTCGCATATTTTACGGATCCTTCATCGTGCTGTAGGTCAAGTTCGATTAGGATCCGAGGCTTACCGACATTACCAGCCAAGACTCGTCTGGGTTGGACTGTTTCTGAAGTGGAGCCCAGCCTTTCGCAAACATCCGTCTAGCAGATGAGCTGTTCTTGATAAGCCCAGTCCGTGTTGATATGCTCATAGGTGCAGGCATATTTTACTACCTTATGTGCGTAGGTCAAGTTCGATTAGGATCAGGCTTACCGATATTACAAAAGACTCGTCTGGGAAGATTGTTTCTGGTGGAGCCCAGCATTTCGCAAGATCCTCTTCGCTCATTGCCTCAAGATAAGCCCAGTCCATCTAGCGATTCTGACTGCCAATTGGACGACGATAGTCCAGATCATTTCTGGGAGATTCGTAAATCAATCGGCGTTGCGATCGATTTCGAAGATCACTTAGAGGGAAGAGCTCGATCGTGAAGCGCTGAGCTGCAAGGATGCATTACTCTTCGATTACCGTCTGACTGAATATTTCCGTTCAGCTTGGCCACATGTGACGTAGATGCAGATCTTTTAGGAGATTCGTACCCCATCGGCGTTGCGTCGATTTCAAAAGCTCAGAGCGACAACTCCAACGAAAGCCTGAGGGTAGTATTTGCATGGTTCAGCTGCTTCGTTCTTAGCAGGATATTTAGAGCTTGGACGACATGTCGCTTATGGTAGAGACCAAGGATGCGAGCTAAACTGTTCAGCATATTGATTGTTCCCCATCACTGTGTCCGATAAAATGCCTTAGCACTGCCACGACATTTGCTAAGGGTAGTATTTGATGCGTTCAGCTGCATCTTCTAGCGGTATGTCTGAATGAATTGCTTATGGTAGGACCAACCATACAACCAAAACTGTTCAACATATTGATTCGTTTTCAAACCTTTCCGATTGCCTTAACTGCAGACATTTGTAAAATGTATCGTTGCGTACGCATTACACCGCCTGATAACTATATGCAGTGTATTTTATGGCGCGAATCGCCCATGGATGAGGTCAAGATTTTTAAGTTGGACACGGTAACCTATGGCACCAAGCCAGCTTCGTTCCTATCCATTCGCGCAATGCATCAATTGGCAATGGATGAATAATTAGTCTACCCTATTGGTTCCAAAACAATTATGAATGACTTTTATGTTGATGATTTGATCACCGGTGCAAGTAGTGGTCAAGAAATAGCTGACATCATTAGTCAAACTTCAGGACTTCTTGCAAAAGCGAGCTTTAAACTTCGAAAGTGGTGCTAGAACCATTCTGGTGTTTTGAGCGGATTTTCTTCGGAAGACAGAGAATCATTTCTGAGATTAAATGATGGCACTAATATTACGAAAACAGGACTTGTTTGGGAACCATCGTCTGACACATTTTTATTTTCGTTCACACCCATTGAAATGACAAAAATATGCAAGCGTAGTATTCTATCAACCATCGCTCGGTTTTACAGGACTTGTTTGGGAACCATCGTCTGACACATTTTTATTTTCGTTCACACCCATTGAAATGACAAAAATATGCAAGCGTAGTATTCTATCAACCATCGCTCGGTTTTATGACCCGCTTGGGCTAATTGGACCTGTAATAACAAAGGCAAAAATATTCTTGCAGATATTATGGAGAGAAAAACTGAGTTGGGATGAGAGCTTGCCCTTGGCGCTTGAGACTGCTTGGTGTGATCTTCGCAAAGATTTTGGCTCAGTTCAACATTCAGTTTTTCCTCGTAGCTTTGTCGTGGATCGCGGAGGAATCATCGAAATTCAACATATTTGTGGCAAACAGAGTGGCCACCATTCAGCAGCGGACATCAGGTAAGCATTGGAAGCATGTCCCAACTGCCTTGAACCCAGCGGACATTTTATCTAGAGGAGCTCTGCCTAGTGAGTTTCTTCGTTCAACACTTTGGATGCACGGTCCATTGTTTCTCACAAAATCTGAAGAAGATTGGCCAGCATCTTTATTACGTACACAATCACTTCCGCAAACGCGAAGAATGGTTTTGCTAACAATTTCACCGCATACTGACATATCAATTAAATGCAAATACACAATCACTTCCGCAAACGCGAAGAATGGTTTTGCTAACAATTTCACCGCATACTGACATATCAATTAAATGCAAATACATCAATTCATTTGCAAGTATGCGTCGCATCTTCGATTATGTGTACAAGTTCATCGCACGGAAAAAATCAGCTGATATTACTACTGCTGATTTGCTCAATGGAGAGCAAATTTTAATTCGGCATGTTCAACGAGTAAATCTATGAACCGAATTTAAGGCATTGGAATCATCTCAGTCTGTTAAACCTTCTAGCGTTATTTCTTCCTTGTCACCTTTTTTGGATAAGGTTGGGTTGCTTCTTGTAGGTGGTCGGCTCAAAAATTCTTCGTTAGGTTTTGCAGCTCAGCACCCACTTATTTTGCCTAAAGGAAACCCACTGACAATTTCAATCATAACGCATTTTTATCAAGAAAATCTTCATGCAGGACCTCAGGCGCTGTTAGCATTGATTAGACTGCAATATTGGCCCATCGGAGGGCGCAAGACGGTATCCAAAGTGGTAGCTAAATGCGTGAGGTGCTTTCGTGCAAGACCACGTTTTGTAGAACACATAATGCTAAATGCGTGAGGTGCTTTCGTGCAAGACCACGTTTTGTAGAACACATAATGGGAGATTTGCCGAAGGACCGTGTAGAAGCGTCGAGGGCATTCTTTGTAACAGGAGTTGATTATTGCGGACCATTTTATTATAAAGCTGAGGAGCGTAACAAGCCTCCAGTCAAATGCTACGTCAGCGTATTCGTGTGCTTTGCAACGAAGGCCATACATCTGGAGCTCGTTAACGATCTTTCTACGCCTGCCTTCATTGATGCTCTAAAGCGTTTTGTTTTTACTCGTGGACGACCGCAACGAATCTGGTCGGACAATGCCACAAATTTCGTAGGAGCTCGAAATGAATTGGCTCAACTTCGTCAGCTGATTCTAAGTGATGAACATCAGCGTGCAGTACAGAAACATTGTCTCAGCGAGTGTATTGTTTGGCGATTCATACCACCCAGGTCTCCTCATTTTGGAGGATTGTGGGAGGCGGCGGTTAAAATTGCAAAATATCATTTTTACCGCTCCTGTGGGCACGGTGCACACTCGCTGTTGTGCTTTGACGAGCTACGCACACTCATTTGTCATATTGCTGCAATAGTAAACTCACGTCCTTTAATTTCAATTTCAGAAAATCCTGCAGATTTGGATGTGCTTACGCCTGCTCATTTTTTAATTGGCGCTCCATTCACTTCGATTGCAGAGCCTGACGTGACACATCTAAACTACAACCGTTTGGACCGCTGGCAGCGCGTCACCTTTTTGCAACAGACTTTCTGGATGCGGTGGAGCAATGAGTACTTAACTTTGCTTCAGCAGCGCGCTAAGTTTCGGATTCCTCATCCGGGATTGCAAGTTAACGACGTCGTTCTTATAAAGGACGAAAGCCTGCCTCCTTTGAAATGGCCCGTTGCTAGGGTCCAAGAGTTGGTCACTGGATCTGATGGTGTGGCTCGAGTTGCAGTGCTTCGTACTTCTACGGGCGTCACACGTCGAGCTGTTAACAAGCTGTGCCTGCTGCCGATTAAGGATGATGTTGAAAGCCCTGGTCTTCCAACGGGGGGAGTATGTTCGGGCGAGCAGCAGTATGTTCGGGCGAGCAGCAGTCGCCACTGTAGCGTCTATCGCAGTCACTGCATCTGCATCATAATTATTGTTAATTTTCTCTTAAACATAAATTCAAATCATTTGTGCATCGCCGTTATTTATATTCTAAAGACGCGCTCCGTTATTTAGATCATTTTAGCTAACTTCGTTCGGGCTAAATAGTCTGCGCACTATCGCCCTTTTGCTTACTTTTCGATTCGATCACAGTCTGTCGCTATTGTCGGTTAATTGTTGCGGAGTTTTTTGCGTACTCCTACATACATACATATATACATACATTTATTTCGTGCAACGGGTCAGCGTATTGTGCTACCGCGTTAATTCCTTTTTATTGCAAAGCGCCGCGCGCAAATATATATTGTGAACATTTATATTGATAAAACGTCTTTTATTTATGCACAAACAATTTCTTGTTATTTATTAATGTTGAAAATATTAATAAATACATACGCCATCAAAAAAGCTTGATGGTTCAACAGGCTCTTTGGGTGGTCCGATGTAGACATAGTTCTAATTTTTTATATAACTAGTATACAAATTTAGTATTCCTTGCTTATGAAAAATTAAAAATATCGTACAAAAAATCAATGAATGTAGACCAAATTGGCTCTTTATAGACTTCTATATACGGATATTCATTAACAACAACAAGAAATAACGCTACTGTTGAGTATTCTCGACTTCAAGATACCTTTGATACCTTTAAATTAAATTTGTACGTGAAATATATTTACATTTATTTGGGATTGAAGTAATATATACCAAAATTAACTTTTCTAGGTGAATTATTAAGAACAATAAAACATCTTTTCATAAAAAAGTGCAGGTTAATAGAAATCTACTATATTACTAATTTTGAAGGCTATATTTTAGATTTATTTTTATTTTCAAATTGAAATATTTAAAAAGAAACTAAAAATTCTATTTTTATCAACTATTTTTTATTTAAAAGCTTAAAAAATGAAATACTATAAAAATGCTACACAAATAAAATATTATTGTTTAGAATGATTTTTGAATTGATCTTTTTCGAAATCAGCAACTTCAGTAAAGCGTTGAGCGTCCCTTGCTTATATTACTTCTAGGTATCAAGCGAAAGTGGCAGAGAGAAGCTTGAAAAATATAAATCTTTCTAAGGTATTCGGCGTATTATGTATAGGCGTATATTCGTTCAGATTCGTTCATGATAACGCGTATAATAAAAGCCATAAATAAAAGACAAATCTACTAATTGAGTGAAAGTGGTGTATGTACCCACTCAGTGTAGTGCATATTGATATACCCACCAAGGTGTTATCAATCAAAAATGAAAACATTTACAATAATTAATTATAATAATGATTAATAATTAATATGGGCGAGCATCAAGCTCAAAGCTCGAATAGAAACAATGAATTAAAGAGAAAGGCACACAACAACAACCCGATGCAGCCAGCAAAAATGCATATAAAAAGACCGAATTACTACGAGGTGTTATCCGACAAAACGTGCGACGAGGAACTCTTGAACGAGTACGAAAGAGAAGTGCAAAGCCTAAACAACAACAACGGTGAACTATTAGAACCATCTAACCACAACAACAATAATGTAACGGCATCGAAAGCTGCACAACAAACAAAAAATAAACAAACCAAGTCGACCGAGAAAGTCCCTCCTATAAATCTCTTAGATGTTCCCACAAAATCATTAATATCATTCATTAAAGATGGTTTAAAGATTACGGACTTCAAAATTAAAGAATTTAGCCACAATAAAAAACAAGCTATATATGCAAATACATTAGAAAACTATAAAAATATCCGAGCCTACCTCGAGAAAACCAAAACTAAATTCTACACATGCACCCCGAAAAGTTTTAAAACCAAAACACTGATATTAAAAGGCTTGTCAGGCGACACAAACACTGAGGAGATTTTAGCTGAACTAAAATTACTAGAAGAATAAAACATCACTACCAATGTTCCTAATACAAATAACAGCGGAAAGCAACATCAACGAACTGAAAGCTATCAAGACACTGCTTTATCGTTACATACGTTGGGACAACCTAAAGAAGCCAGAAATTTCTCAATGCCGAAACTGTCAGGGATTTTTTCACAGTGCATCCAACTGTTATCTGCCTCCGAAATGCGTGAAATGTGGTGAATGTCACAAAAGTATTGAGTGTCAAAAACCGAAAGTAGAAGAGAGGGAGGAACTGTATTGCATACTTTGCAAAAAATACGGCCATCCGGCTTCGTATAAAGGGTGTGAGAATTATAAAGAACTTCAACAAAAAATTCGCGCTAAAATACAAAGGTCTGTACCTAACAATAATAGGCCAGTTTCATCGCATACTAATCCTACCGTAAGTTATGCACAAACAGTGCGAAATAATACCAACGTAGACAATAACACGATTAATCCACAAATGAATAATTTTAAACAAGAAAATTTTGTCAATAGTACAAATTAAGTTTTTGACGCGATTAATACCACTATATTACAACTAACAAGAGAAATTGCTAATCTGCAAAGCCACCTCAAAGTTCAATCCGATAGGATTGATACACTTTTTTCTTTACTAGAATCATAAATGACTTCTGCAATAAGCGTAACCAAAAATATTAAAAATCTTAAAATCATTGCTATAAACGTAAACTCAATTATAAAAATCAATCGAAGATATGACCTACAAACATTTCTCGAGAAACATAAACCAGATATTGCATTGCTTAGTGAAACAAAGCTGAATTATAGACACAAAGTAACATTAAAAAATTATGATTTCATAAGAAAGGATAGAACAGGAGCAGTCAGAGGCGGAGGAACAGGTATATTAATTAGGAATGACCTTAGATATGACATTGTTCTCCATACAAAAATACAACAGATTCAATCAATAGAAGCTTGCATATTAAAATTACATATGAGATCTAATTTAAAATAATACAGAAAAACAGTACATTAAATTGTCTTCCAACACTAGATTATGATAGTGACCACAATGCCCTTGAAATAATGGCGTCTTTGTCAAATAACCAGCCATTCAACTTCGTAAGAAAAATGACCAATGAAAAACTTAACTTCAAACACACGAACTGGATCACATTTCGAAATAATCAAAAAAATAAAACAAATAGAGAACTAAATGTACCAAACAACAAAAACCTAAGTAATACGGAAATTGACGAACTTTAAAAAAAAATCTCACAAACAATAAAAATAACTTTAAACCACGTTGTACCAAAATTTAGAAAGACGGACATAGATATAATAATTCCAATCATAAAAAGACTACAATTAGAAAAAAGCAATATTCTAACTTGCATTAAGAGACATAACAGATTAGAATGCACCTTGACGCCATATCATCTCAACTTACTTAAAGCTAAATTAAAATTAGTTCGAAAACTTATAAAGGACAACTTTTCAATAGCAGTAAACAACAAACAAAAATCAAAACTGGAATCACTTAATACTAAAAACCAAACAAGGATATTCAAAACGGTAAAAAACTCTTCTTACCTACAAAACATATCCCGAGACCTAAACCTAATTAAAGTGCCAAAAAACAATTCTCAATTACTAATAAAAGCAGGAATAGACCCACAAATAACTGAAGCCATTTCAGACTGTTACATTATACGAAATAATGAGGACATACAAAATTTAATAGGAGCTCATCTGGAGTCAGTTCATTCTCCAAAGGAGAATGTCCACAATGACCCATTTCACAGCCACATTGAACATTGCTTTAACAGGTTTTTATCTATTAAAACCTGGTACGAAGCATCTCAATTAACAAATTTTAACAACCACAATAGAGCTTCAAACATACATCTACGAAATGAGTATTTCTTTTCTGTGGAAAAAGTCAAAAACATATTTAAAAAACTTAAAAGCAAGGTATCTTATGGCTTATACGAAATACCAAACATAGCGCTAAAACATATACCAAATGAACTTATGGCCAATTACTGTATCCTGTTTAACAACATGCTCAACAATGGCCATTTTCCATCTAGCCAAAGACATTTTGTTACAAAAAAAGAACAAAGACCCTACAGAGTTAAATAATCTACGTCCAATTAGCTTACTTCCTAATATCAGTAAAGTATTTGAAACATGTATAAACATAAATATATCCAAACACTGCGAAAAATTTAAATTACACAACGAACGTCAATTTGGTTTTAAGTACAGACACTCTACTACCCATGCAATTCACCTACTGACCTCTGAAATCCAATGGCATCAAAACAATCGAAAAGCTATAGGAGCTTGCCTAGTTGACCTTGAAAAAGCTTTCGATAGTGTGTGGTTAAAAGGTTCAGTTTTCAAATTAATAAAATAGAAATTTCCTGTACAGTTACTTACAATTATACACAACATGATTCACGAAAAACATTTCTGTATCAATAATAAAAACCAAAATAGCAAAAAAAAGTTCAAGATACAAAACGGACTTCAACAAGGAACTGTAAACTCCCCATGTTTATTCAATCTGTACATATTAGACTTACTAAATAGACTCGACCATATCATAGCTTTTGCTGATGATATTATCATTTACCACCCTGATAGAACAATAGCAAACATTAACGCAAAACTCCAGAATGGCTTCGCCATAATAGAAAACTATACACGTAAGTGGCATCTTAAGATTAACCACTATTTTATTTCGTCCACCAGTACAAAAATGCAACTCCGATGTTAAAAAAAAACTGGAAAAATTTCGAAGTCTATTCAGTCAATACAAGAGAAAAATTACCAACGGTCAGCAACGTTAAGTATTTGGGAGTATATCTCGATCGTTTTTTGTATTTCCATAAACATATAAACATGCAAATAGAAAAAGCAAAAAAAGCATTCTTTGTATTTCAGTCGCTGATGTACTCGAATTTTATTAACATCAAAGTTAAAGTACTAATATACCAAGCGTTCATCAGACCAATATTAACATATGCATGCAATATTTGATTCAATATTTCTCCCTCTTTTATGGAAAAATTTGCGCTTATTCGAAAGGAAATGTATAAGATCGTGCACTTTACTGTTCAGATCAACAGAAAGTAACTATAGAAAATATGTACCAAATAAAAAACTTTACTACGCAGCTAATATCCATAGAATCGACAACTTCATAATAAGACTTATTCGCAAGCATATATAGTGCGTTGCACCGAGTTCTATGAAAATAATTTTATTATGGCCCCATACTATGAAGACGATCGATACATAACAAAGTCACTTGCATCGGGCTTTGTACCACCAGAAGCATTTTTGCTGCTAGATAAAAGAGGACGTATTCAAAGCCATAGTGGTATACCGGTGTTTTATCACCTACACAGGCGTGCTACAACTAAAACAGTTCCTGAGAACCTTTTACAAGAAGAGAACTGGCGCTTCGATAAAACAATCCCCCTAAGAGATACAAAAGTGGAAAGAAAATCGTACTGGTGGCTGGCAGATTAATCGATTCATCCTTATAAATCCCAACATTCATCCTTCTCCCCTCACTACTATGTTTTTATCTTAATAAATATATAAGTAATGTTTTTTAAAACAATTTTTTTTCGTTACATAACTAGTTAATAATATTATATATAATATATGTTAGCATTTATTAGTATACACAAAAATGTGAAACCTATCATTATTTTATAAACACTAGAGAACTCGTTGTGGAGACAGAGTGTATATAGAATTTAGTAATTATTTTGTTTATTTAATTTTTAAGTCATATATATAGTTCATAAAATAAACGGTTTCAAAAAAAAAAAAAAATGTACCAAACAAAAAAAAATTGGGGAATTAGTCTGAAATGAACATGCAACATGCACGCTACCACTCGGGGAGTACATGTCTATAAAGTTTTATACTATTACGGAACATGCTTCTTAAATTTGGCGTTTGTACCCTCGTCCCTTCTATACTTTTTTTAATATTACAATTGGGGTCGATTGACATGTAGTTGAGAGTTAAAACAAAAAACAAAATACTTAAATAATAAATTGGTATCCGGCGCACAACAAGTAGATAAGCAGATATAGTTTGCACTTGTATTCAGAACAGAAAAACAAATCCGAGGAACATAAAATATGTTACTTAATTTACGTTTGTATGTGTATTGAGTTTTTATTATGTCAATAAATTTTGATGCATATTTATTTTAAAACTTGTATGGACATGTCATTCAGTTTTGGGGAACTACAACTAATTTACTTAAACGGTCTTCAAACATCTTTCGGTCATGGCCGCATTAAGGAAGGTGCGCTACTTTCCGTCATCTGGCTTACATGGGGGTCCAAACTTGATTGGTGGACGCCGAAATAGAGGACGACCGGGAACAAGATGGAATGACCAGGTATAGAGAGATCTCTCCGTACTTGACATTCAACACAACTGGCGCATGCTTGCGTAAGATGTATAGCTTAGCACACTTTCCTCTATAGCTCTGTACGTTTAGTACACCTTCACTCCCTCACATCATAACAGCGAATCGTAACTGCTTTCATTTTAAAAGGAGTCGTATCACAACCACCTATGGAAATCGCCCATCATTACACACCGAGACCTAATGCGTAAATATTTTCTGGATCGCGATGTAGATTATATCGTAGCATAGATGGACTTTGCCTTTACCATGCGCGGGAGTCTACCCAACAACTTCCCAAAGTTCCATGGTGGCAAAGATATAACGATATACATTACTAAGTTTAAGCAAAGATATAACCAATTTTCTATCGTTTGTATGGGTTTGACCAAATTTAGCAGGAATTCTTTCCTCGATCCCCTTAATATGTATATCGAATTTCATTTCTATACATCAAATGGATTCAAGGGTATGACTACTTTTGATTATCGAATATATAAATGAGTGGCATCGACATTTCATTAAAATTTTTTTTTTATGATATTTCAGGTAGGTGATTATTTTGTGTGAAGTTGGTAACTTTATGATAGCCTACATTGCATAATAAACCATTTATATAATCGCACAATTATTTCAACTTATGAAATTTTTCATAAATAACATTTACTCCACTTGTACAAATCGCTAGGGATAAATAATTTCAAACATTTTATATAAATAACCGAACATTTTTTTCATATCAAAAATTTCAATTATTTATAACTCACAAGTAATTTTAACATATAACATATTATTAAAAAAAATGGAAATTCATTTTTGAATCCAAAATATATTTTGTTTATTATTTTTATTTACATTGGATTTAGAATTATCTCATAGTTAAAATCTTATAAAAATGTTATTCAAAGGGTTCCATTTCGAGTTCATTCTCATTTCGTGCCGTATGCGAAGTTTATTAAAAAAGGATTCATTTATTTTTCTTGCCAAATATCAACATCTGTTGTTTAAACATATACACCACGAACCAATTAATGTCTAATGCAGAGGTCGTTAAATTTTTGATCGCTTATAAATAATATATTGGTGAAGATGACAGGAAGAGAAAGGTCGTACACTCATCGTTAATATAGAAATAATAGTACACTCATTATCAATAATATATGTAATATAAGCATTTTATATACAACATTGATTCATATTTACATCTACAAATTAAAATAGTGTTCTAAAACAGATACGAAGCAGAAGCTGGCTTAAAGAGTTCATCTGTAGAATACCGTACAGCAAACAACGTAGTTCGCTTTGTCGTGTATGTATAAAGAGTTCATACATCCGCTTTATCAATTATTTTTAAGTAATATCAGCGGTATCTTCTATCTTTAAACGAAAAGAAACGAGTGGTTCATTTTACAATTTTCAAAGAACTCAACTTTTATAATAATTGGAACAATCAATATCAAGAATCCCACGCTTTTTTAACATTAAAGCCAATTATATTTTTACTATTTATTCTTATATGAGTTGAAAGTATCATATAAGATAAGTAGCAATTGAAAACACTTGATTCTTAATTCTCTAATCGTAGAACTGAAGAATTTAAATTATTTTGTGCGACATGCAATATCCACATCCAACTGGTCATCTTCTGAAAAATTCGCATCACTTCTCAAATTGAAAAAAGTTTCATCATGGTAAGGATTCTTAGGATTGGTACTTAATTTTATTATTAATGAAACTTTGTAAAGAATGTCATGGCTGATGATTTTTTAAGTATAATAGAGACCCATTTATTTTGAAAATTAAACGTATTTTTCTGCTCCTGTGATTGAAGTCTCGAGTTTAGAAATGTTAATGGTTAAAACGGATATTTACACCAACCATCAATATCGACAAAATTCGCAAATATATAAATTTCAATGACAAACCTGAACTTTTTCGCAACTATTGTTCATAAATAATTGGTTGTTTCATTTAAATAAATAAGTTAAGCAAAATCAACTATAACTAATATGGTATTGAAATCAATAGTGTATAAGCTGAAAAAAAAATGTTTTCTATTTTGCAAATGTTGCATAAAATATGAAAGACTTTACAACAATTACAATTGTGCTAAGGAAACATTCAAATAAATTATTGCATAAATTGAATAAAAAAATAAATAGCTAAATAGTTGCGTGTACGATTGAAGAATTGAATTGTTTGTTCGCTGGGTAGGTTTTGATTTCAATTTTGTTTTGTTATGGCTTTAAAAAAACAAATTCAAAATATTGATTTTTGTGGTCTATCAATATCACTCATTTGCACGCAATTATTTTATATTGATTCATTTCGAAAATCAAATTAAAATATTTGATGTAAATATATGTATATAGTCTGCTGTAAATTTGACGTTGGGCATTCTCCTATCTTCTAATATAAGAGGGGCAGTATTTATATTTTGTGAAGTGGCAACACTAATGTCAATAGGTAAAATCACAACATTTTTAGGAACAAGAGCAAAAAAAAAACAATTTAACCAAAAATTAAAATTTCAAGGGAAGTTTTTATTTGGATTCAACAACAGTTTGTCAATGAACATAGTTCTTTGTATGGCGTTGAAGCACCATCAAAAACCACTGAATATCGCTGGTATGGTGAATTCAATCATGACTGTAGTTCGCTCATCGACGAATTCCGTTAATGTTGCCCAAAATCGTTGATGTGATGCGAGATCGTTTTGTGACATACCGTGATATTGAGGCATCCCACCAGTAGTCATCAACACCGTAAGAAGGTTTGTGCATATGGTCGCCTGTTTCTTCGTCCGAATGGGTCATGTGGCCACTTAAGCAGCGTAGGAAGGTCAATTCTGAATGGTACACGACCATTTATTTTCCAGAAGTCCTCGGCTCACACAAGAGAGTTTTTGACCACTCGAACTGATTAATAACCTAATTATAACCCAACATTTGAAAAAAATAAAAAAATCCTTCTTCTTTTAATATACACATCTTGTACTGCCAGTCATCGGAAAAAGAGAAACTATATTGGAAACAGACGGTCTTTGTCTTCGTTATGATTGGTTTCGCCACCAAAAGTCTTTAAATTTAATTGTTACTTGACTTCTAAGCAAAAACTAATGCGATCTCAAGATTGTGCCACTACTATATATATTTAGGCCCTGTACCGAAGGTACAAGAGCCTATTGGTTTTGTGCAAATGTATGTAACAGGTAGAAAATAATAATCGGAGACCCCCAAAGTTACCCCCATTATGGTCAGGACGATAGAGGAGTCGATATAGACATGTCCGTCTGTCCGTCTGGCCGTCCGTATGAACGAAAGGATCTCGGAAACGGTAATAGATAGAGACTTCGTGTTTTTTGCATTCGACTAGGACTGCTCCGGAATTTTACAAGTTTATTTTAAAAACTTGCCCCTCCCCCCCCTTCCCCATAAAATCACCCCCAAGGGTAAAAATTTCTTCGGCACAAAAAAAAGTAAGTATGCCAGTATAGAGATATCGTCCTTCTTAGCAAAAATCCGAAAAGTTCATCAAAATCGGATAATAAATGACGATTTTATAAGCAATTGAATTTGAGCGACCCCCCTTTTCGTTTCATACATAAAAAAATGGTTTAAAAGGCACTTAGTCGTGCAGTGAGAAGTGGTCATGTGTTTGGTCATAAGCTTGGGGAACATTTAATGTGTTTGTTAGGCGACCTGCACTGGTACAGGGCCTCTTACAGTCTCAGTGTTACGCCCGACTGTGATTTTCTTACTTGTTTTAATTTGTTCCTCTGAGATTCGTCGATCGATTATATTTCAATGCTCATCACTTTTGTAGTAGCACATATAGTTTCTTGTTGATCTTTTCATGGTAGTAACCATCTTCGATATCTTTTGATTTTATAAGTGTTAGCGCCAAATTTGAATTTGTGGTGTTTTGGTTTTATTTACCACACCGCGCTAACTTTGCTAATCGCCTTGCTCATCGGCTCGCTAATGACTTTCGTTTGTTAGTTGAGCCAGTTGTAAAACTAAACCCGCGTTCGACACTACTAATTTAAATTGTCAATACGATTTTCTTTGTTCGTAATTTCGATAAATACGATTGTACAAAATAAAAGGCGAGCGCGCTTTAAATATTTATTTTTTAAACTAATAAACGCGAGTTTTATTTATTTATTGATTCTTTCGTGGGAGTGCATTCACAGGCATCGACGACCCACCCCACCTGTCTGCGCCAGCACTCATCTAACAATTATTTTGGGTGTTCCAGCGAGCCTAAGAGCGGCACGGCGAACATTTTGGTCCTTCGCAGCCTGGATAGAGCAAACGGAGCGTTTTTTTGGTTTAAAAAAATAATAATAAGCAATTGTACTTTTTTTTGTATTCAACAGGTGCGTATAGCATTTCGTTTAATTACTTTTTTCATTCCCCTTGCGTGCGTGTTAAATTGTTGTTGGGTTGCCACAATTCCGCAATTCCTCAGTCGGCTTTTGAGTGTTTTTGTGCTCTTTCCATTTACTTTGCCGTTTTTTTTTGGCGCGCGTTTTTTAAAACACAAACTCAGTTTTGAGTATTTTTTTGATACTTTGGGATTTTTGTTATTGGTTATTAGGCCAAAGGTACAAGAGCCTATTGGTTTTGTGCAAATGTATGTAACAGGAAGAACTAATTGTCGGAGACCCCCTAAAGTTACCCCCATTATGGTCAGGAGTGATAGAGGAGTCGATATAGCCATGTCCGTCTGTCCGTCCTTGTCTGTTGTGTCCGGTGCGAAAGGATCTCGGAAACGGTAATAGATAGAGACTTCGTGTTTTTTGCACTCGCCTAGGACTGCTTCGGAATTTCACAAGTTTATTTTAGAAGCAGTTCATCCGTAATGAGACTGCGCTTCTCCGGAAACCTGAGTTTAAAACACACTACGATGAGGTAGTCAGTGAGTATTTGACCTTGCAACACATGCGCAAGGTAAGCCCCCCTGATGTCAATGAGCGACATTATTACCTGCCTCATCATGCTGTTTTAAAGCCGGAAAGCACCTCAACCAAGCTAAGAGTGGTCTTTAATGCTTCGTGTAGGACTTCTAATGGTTTGTCTTAACGACATTTTATATACAGGCCCTTTTCTTCAAAATGATTTGATGTGGTTGATAACCAATTGGCGTATGTATAAATTTGTGTTCAATGGTGACATTGAGAAGATGTATCGCCAAATTAAAGTGGAGAAAAGTGATTCTGCTTTGCAGAGAATTGTTTTTCGTTCCTCTGACACGATAGCCGAAGTTGAGCGAGTTGACTACGGTCACATTTGGAGTCAATTGTGCCCCATATCTGGCCATTCGGACTTTACGTCGGTTGGCAGATGATGTCCAGGAGAAATATCCTCTAGCGTCAGAGATTCTGCGCTCGATGATGTATGTGGATGATGCACTTGCTGGTGCACATGATGTAGCCACTGCTATTCGCTCACGTGATGAGCTGATAGTAGCGTTGAATTCTGCAGGGTTTTCAATGCGAAAGTGGACTGCAAATCATGAGGAAGTACTAGCAGGGATTCCTAGCGATTTTTTGCTGAATGAACATTTTTTGACAGTTGAAGACTCTAGTTCAGCAAAAACTTTGGGCATTCGATGGAATGCTAAGGCTGACAAATTTTATTTCACAGCGCAACCCTTCAACACTGAGGTGTCTTTTACGAAAAGGGAAGTCTTGTCAGTGATCGCTAGGTTGTTTGATCCGGCAGGCTGGTTAGCTCCAATAGTCGTTTCCGCCAAGATTTTCATGCAGGAATTGGTGAAGACGGATTGGGATGACTGTTTGTCTGCGTCTACACAGGAGTCCTGGAAAACATTTTTGAAGGAATATGTGAGGATAAATGATATCCAAATTCCTCGTTGGGTGAATTTTTCTCCACTAGCATCTTTTCAGTTTCATGGCTTTTCAGACGCGTCTGAAAAAGCTTATGGAGCGTGTCTGTTTTTGAGAGTTGAGATGGAAGACCAGGTCTACACTCATTTGATATGCGCTAAGAGTAAGGTAGCGCCGGTAAAAACGGTATCAATTCCCCGTTTAGAATTGTGTGGGGCAGCCCTATTAGTGGACATAATTTGTTCTGCCCAACAATATTTACCCCTTATCACACACCAAGTGGGTTGTTGGACTGACTCTACAATTGTTTTGAGTTGGTTACATAAAACCCCATGTTCATGGACAGTTTTTGTGGCCGCTAGAGTATCGAAAATTTCTGAGCAAACAGAAATTGACCTATGGCACCATGTGGATTCAGCTGATAATAGCTGGTACCGTGGTGTTTACAAAGGACTAACTGGATAGTCTTTTATGGTGGAATGGTCCAGCATGGTTACGGAAAGATGAAACATACTGGCCTCGTTTCATTTCAAGGGATGAATTGATCACATCTTGTGAATCAAAATCACTCATAGTAAATTACACTTTCTTCCAGAACTTTGAGGATGTTTTGGAAAGATTTTCCTCCCTAAAGCGAGCTCTCCGGGTGCTGTCATACGTTTGGCGTTTTGTTTCCAGAGTTACCCCTGGAATTATCGACACACCTAAATTTTCCACGGTTTCGATAAGCGTGGAGGAAATCGCTTCCTCAAAAAAAAGATTATTGGTGATGACTCAAGAGGCCTATTTTGCTGATAAGTATCATTCTTTATCTCTTAACTCAAAAAGTCATATTTTGTCTTTGAATCCGTTTTTGAGTGAAGATGGGATAATTCGAGTTGGTGGAAGGCTGTCAGCAGCACCCTCGATGACATTTGAAGAGCGACATCCAGCCATTTCATGATTCCCGATTTTCAAGATTGTTAGTTGCCTTTGTGCATAAAATCAGTCTTCACGGTGGCAACCAATTGATGTTGCGCCTGTTGAGAATCAGTATTGGATTCTGTGGGCTAAGAATCTGATTAGGTTTACAATTCGAAATTGTAAAAATTGCATTCTGTTTAAGAAATCAGTGAGGAATCAGATTATGGCGGATCTTCCACCTGAGAGGTGTACTTTGTCAAGGCCATTTACAGTAACCGGTGTGGACTTCACTGGGCCTTTCGATGTAAAAAATTATACAGGTCGAGCCTGCCTTATTACGAAAGGCTATGTGTGTTTGTTTGTTTGTGTGTTTTGCCACAAAAGCTGTGCACCTGGAAGCCACGAGTGATTTATCGACGGCAACCTTTTTAGCTGCGTTTGCTCGATTCACATCACGACGAGGCTTTCCAGCCCGAATCTTTTCTGATAATGGGACCAATTTTGTTGGTGCGTCCACTATCTTACGGAAAGAGTTCCAACATTTTTGTTGTTGCAATCTGCGCAGATGCCATGATAATTACGCAGATCGCGAAATTGTCTGGAAATTTATCCCAGCTGGTGCACCGCATATGGGTGGCCTCTGGGAAGCTGGTATGAAGAGTTTTAACATCATTTGCGCCGAATAGGAGGCGAAATGAAGTTTACAATGGAAGAATTTTCTACGCTGTTGAGTCGCATTGAGGCGTGTATGAATTCACGCCCACTATCGCCAATGTCTGATGACATTATTGATCTTAATGCCTTGACTACAGCACATTTTTTAATTGGATCAAATTTATTGGCTCCGGCTGAGCCAGAAAATTTATCTAACCCTATTTCCATTGTGAAGAGATGGCAAAGGCTTACTGCTCTTCATCATCACTTTTGTGCACGGTGGAAAAATGAGTATCTGAGGAAACAACAGAGTAGGAATAAAAGGAAGTACCCTCAACCGAATCTAGAGGTCGGAAACATTGTGGCAATTCGAGATGAAAACCTGCCCCCGAATGAGTGGCGGCTTGCCGCATTAGCGGCTTGGCCGCATTTTTAAAACGTACGCAGGAAGGGATGAAAAAGTAAGAGTAGCTGACATAAAAACAGAACGAGGAGTGGTTACTCGTCCTGTCGTCAAGCAAGTGGTGCTATATGCTTGAATAAATCTCTTTTTTGATTCAAAAAAAAAATAAGATTTTTACAGCACACTGGATGTGGAGCAACCCCGCGTCTTGGTCTGCAGAGTGTGCAAAGGCAGCCACCGCATTCATAGGTGCCCGGAGTTTTTGGGCATGGATGTTGAGAAGCGCTTGAGAGCAGTGCTGTTGCATCGTCACTGTTCGAGGTGCCTCGCTCATGCTCATGTGGCGAAGTATTGTCCGAGCAAACGTCGCTGCGCAAAATGTGGTGAGAGTCACAATGATCTGCTCCACTGGAGCCGCATCCCATTGAAGAAGGTTAGAGCACCAGCGTCAACGGTACCCTCATCCTCTCCTCCACGCCGGTCTACAGTTTTGACCAACGGTGACGGTGAGAGGGAACTATCTCCGACATTTTGGAGATAGATGAGGAAGTTGACGTTGTGTTTACAGTGACAGCAGCAGCGCCTGGGTCGCCTATGTTTACGGGGCCCAGGTCGACCTCAACCGAGGAAATGTTGGCTGATGAACGGCGGTAAGTACCGGGTGTGCTCCCACGGAGGAAGCGGGCAGCTGTACGCAACCGCCGCGCTCGTGCACCGGCACCTAAGAGACGGCTCTTGTCCACGGTGTCGGCCCGGGATCTCCACTCCACTTACCAAGGGCTTCTGTCTACGGGGTCGTTGGAGATTCTTTCTAGTGACCGGAGAGTGTCGGTGTGGCGTCGCTCCCCTCCAATCCAACCGACTATACGCAGTAGGATAATTTTGAGGCCTACTGCGATGGTGCAGTTGATGGTACGTGGTGGAGCGCACCTGGAACGTGCTCTCCTGGACCTCTACATGCCCACCTCCACCATCTGTGAGCGTGTGGTAAAGCGCCTCAGCCTTTCGAGGATCCGGCTAGGCGTCAGCGATCATTGTTTAATATGATCCTGAGGTCTCGGTGTGGTCCTAGCTGTGATCTCAAGGTTAGGCGAGGGTCGAGCGGGGAGTGAACCGGATACTGCCGGAGAGACTCTGAAGAACCAGTTCGATGGGATTTTGTTGGCGGACAAGGAGTTTTGGCAGTCCGGATCGGTGTCCATAGTCCTTGGAGTCGAGGCGTATCAAAACGTAATACGCCCAACGATGCTGCCAGGATCACCCGGCCGACCGATGGCACAGCTGTCCATCTTCGGCTATGTTGTGTTCGGCGTGGCCGATGGTTAAGTGGCAGCGGGGGTTTTCTTTTGCAGTGATGCTGCAAGGCGGGCGGTAATGTTAGCGCCAAATTTGAATTTGTGGTGTATTGGTTTTATTTACCACACCGCGCTAACTTTGCTAATCGCCTTGCTCATCGGCTCGCTAATGACTTTCGTTTGTTAGTTGAGCCAGCTGTAAAACTAAACCCGCGTACGACACTACTAATTTAAATTGTCTATACGATTTTCTTTGTTCGTAATTTCGATAAATACGATTGTACAAAATAAAAGGCGAGCGCGCTTTAAATATTTATATTTTAAACTAATAAACGCGAGTTTTATTTATTTATTGATTCTTTCGTGGGAGTGCATTCACAGGCATCGACGACACACCCCACCTGTCTGCGCCAGCAACTACAATACATATCTATTGGGTGTTCCAGCGAGCCTAAGAGCGGCACGGCGAACAATAAGTATTCAAAAATTTTTGTCGTGTAATGAATGCCAAAAATCTAATATATTTATTGGCTGACGTCGAAAAATTGGTTGTAATCCTTTAAAGAAATGTATTATCGACAAACTTAGATAGTTTTGGAATCATGGAGAATATATTGTGAACTAAACCGCACAATATTTTTCACGATGGACCTCATGCGAAATTTGCTTCTCCCTTCGTTTCATTCCTGTCGGCCTGACGCATGTGTTCGCATGTGTTCAACGCGGCGTTTAAATGATGAATGTTGCAAATTACGTGCTTACATTCCCTATGCCTGAACGAAAAAGTCAAAATAGTATGGCAAACATTGAAGCATACAAGTAATCCAATTTTCAGTTCGCACAGTTTAAAATTTGTCAAAATATTTTAATATAATTCGTAGAGTACATAGGTCATATAAAACCGAAAAGTGTATCTAAATCTGAAAAGAATAAAACTTTTTCATAGCGCTTTAAACCGTATTAACCCCAAATATACTTTGACAGTTTATGAGTTCATGAATATATTCATATATGTATAAATTATTCACGTGCATCTAACAAAATAACATCAAAACACACATCTTTATACTAGTCATGTATCTTACTAATTGCAATTATTGTATTCAATTTCGTTCTGTATAATAAAAGAAAAATTGATTTTTCGATACGAAAAACACGTAATTCTAGTAGAATATTTATTGAATATATCTGTTTTTTAACTCCAGCGAAAAATCTGAATTCAATTTTGCAGAAAATGCAAACGGATTAAATTTTCAATAAAAATTAATTGCACATGGAATATTCATATATTTGCGGCACTCAATAACCTTCGGCAGACAAATGTAGATCAATAAAATAATTTCGAATTCAATATGTACGTAATTTATTATATAACTTTACTGAACAGTGTTTATATCCTGCACTTAGGGACAAGAGTACTAAAGTTGTGCAAGGACTGAAGTTGTGCAAAAGTATGTAAAATGAAGAATGAGGAGTTAAATAACCCATAAAGTAAATATATTCTTAATCAGCTACGAAAGACGAGTCCATATTGCTATGTCCGCGTATCCGTCCGTTGTTCGTGTGTGTGAAGAACGAGATCTTAGAAACCATAAGAGCTAAAATCTAAAGAAGTAGTAAAATGTTCAAAGCTCTTGTTTTTTTCTATGCGAATTTATGAAGGACTTACAGCCAAAAATAAAATGAATTTTGATATTTATTTGTTTATAAATAGCTTCAATGCAATTCAAAAATTACAACTAAACTAAGACTATATTGTTGAGGAAGCCGTTGTTTTGGTGAGCCGTTCGATTGCCTTGTAGTGTGGGCTTTTATTTGTAAATTAAAAAAGACATTCATTATAATAATAAATTAGTTAAATTAATTCTTAGGCCAACACCTATGCTACAAAAGTTTCTGGTAACCGAGCGGTTGACAGATCAGGATTTCAGGCGGTACAATGTGGAGCAGCAACGTTGGCTGGGCGTATGCTTTACGTAGGCAATTTGTAGGAGCGGCAGTGGCTACAGTAGCGGCGTGCATAAAGTGTTTAGCTCAGCTCAACTCAGGTGGCGGTAGACAGCATTAGCGACAGTAGACAGCATCAGCGGCAATAGCTGTAGTTGCGGCGGTAGACAGCGATAGCGGTAGTAGTTGAATTACTAAAATAAAACTTTTTTTGCGAGCTTTTGTGCTGTGCGAATTAATGCGTACGCTTACCAACTCCAAAATGAACTGAACACTAGTTCTTAGCGCCAAATTTGAATTGGTGGTGTGTAACATTTTTTACCACACCGCGCTAACTTGCTATTCGTCTTTGCTCTCCTACTTGTTAACTAACTCTAAAAGGAGAGAAGAGTTAGTTAGTTACTAAACTAATGCAAACGCGTATGCTACCACTTAGAGCATGTCTTATTTTACGAATTTGAATATTGCGCCAAGTATTTATTTCACCCCGTTTTGTTTATACACTGATAGTATACTAAATAAAAGCGAGCGCGCTACTATTATTTATTTTGAAATATACAAACGCGATTTTTATTTATTGTGTTGTTTCGACCGAGTGTTTTTACAGGCCCTGACGACCCTCCTCCACCTGTCTGCGCCAGCGTCTACAATTTGTGTTATTTATTGGGTGTTCCAAAGCCTACGAGCGGCACAGCAAACATCATTTGTTTTACGTTCCAAAATTCTTCGAGCTATTTTGTTTATCTAAACAAATGCATAACATTACTTAACTTATCAGTTGTTTGGTTAAAGACAACAGAAAGTGGATCAGAATAAGGAAAATGTTCGATTCTTTGCCTCGGAAATTTTGGAAGTCTATTAAAATGTGTTTTAAAGAAATAAAAGTTCTAATATTGCAGAAGTTATTTAGTTTGGAATTACAGTTGGGGTTGAAAAGGTTGAAAACGCATAGTCGCGTTAGATTTGTATAATTCAGAAAAGACGAGAACTTTTTGTAGATGTCCGTAATCGTAAAACGAATTTTTATGTTCGTTGAAAGTTGAATGATAGTGGCTATTGGTGAGGGATACATTTAATTATATTACAAATATTTAAGTTGTCGTTAAAAATGTGGGGATTTTTGCGGCTTTATCAGGTCTTAATTGCTACTTTATTGACAATGACTAGGAACCCAAATAATTAAAATGTTGGATGAGAATTCTGCGTAGGATTGTGTAATTAGTATAGTCTTAGTATAGTAGTATAGTAAAACGATTGGTTTTATGATTTTTTAACAGCTTATAGAGTGGAGAAGGAATCGGTATGTAAAGCGGAGGGGTATGCTTCTGCTATGTCATTATATATTATATATTGATATTGTTTCTGGCGTGTAAATGGAGCAATAGTAGGACAAAGCAAGTGCTTTATAGTGCACCAGTCAGATTTAGATTCATCAGTATATTTATTGGTTGCAGTTGTAACGCAGATATAAATATCTTATTTGGAAAGAGATTTAATTAAATTAAGTCGGTTGGACAAAGCATTTATTGGAAGTATTGTGTGTTCTAATTTTATTTGTGGTTATATAAGATTCCTAGAACTAATAACTTAACGTTGGAGATATAAGCCAAAATTGACAAGTAAATATCGCAGTTTATCTTACTACAGACGCGCTGGTATTTACATTTTGAAACAGAGAGATGCGGTTGAAAAATCGTACCAGATATCAATAGATGTGTAATTAGTGGTTTTTTTTTTAATATGTAGTAGTTGACGGATTAAGCGCAAAAGTTAAATTGTTGGTGACTAAGAATAATTCTGTTAATGAGAATTTAATGGAGAGCTTAATTGCAGAGCTCTTCTTCTAATAATTTGTAGAGATCTTAGGGTTATTGATCTTTGAACATTAAAGGTGTTAGATGCAATCACAAATTTTTACCAGTTCGGGCTATCGATTTTAAATCGTGGTGGTTGTTTATGTGGAGAATGAATATTAGAAATGGTAGAAAACAGAGTGCTAACAATGGGAAAATAAACATTAGAGAAACTATCAATGAGTCGCGATGATCTTAGAACTATTCTAGAACTGTGGATGGACTGGTTAGGGAAATATTAATAAAGGTAAAGGATTTGAGAGTGCTTACTAGATAATAATAATAAAAACTCTACAGTGCTAAAATAATTTGGTGAGCTGAAATTAAGTGTAATGAGCGGTGGTTGAGAGAAAAATTCAAAATTTACTCATACTTTGCAGTTATTCTTCTATCACTGAAAACGTTTTGTTAGATATCTAAGGAAAATGTTCTATTGGAAGTGATGTACGAGAAGTTTTTGTTGAAAACAATTTTTCACCAAATTTTGACGACGAGTTCATTATGTTGAATCGAGTTGTGTAATAAGAGAGCAATGTCACTGATAAGAATTGAGAAGACTTTTAGCATTAAATTTTGTAATTTATAGGATAAGCAATGCTATTTTGATAACTTCTCACGTTTGCTGATTAAAGATTATTTTAGGGATAAATTTTTTTATTAAAATATGTACATATATAAATGAGATAAATTTTGGTCAGGGAGTTTTTAGCTTAGTTGATAGATTAATGCTCTTATCTAAAGTCAAAATTCTTAGTTTTAAATCCTTGATTTGCTGAGATGTGTATGTGGTGGCATTTTCTCCGAAGAGGCTAATCATTTCTATATCGGCATGGACAGATTCTGCAGTTCTTGTTGTTAGTTATTGTTTTTTTTTTTTTTAATGCAGGGCATTGTCGATCGAGAGGACTCTATTTCCGGTTTGATTTTCCAATTGTGCAGCATTCGTTGTCTGTTGTATATTTTTCTGCTGAGCAGTTACAGTTACGAAAATATAAAATACTCTGCTACGAATAGTAGTAGTTATTGTTTGTGATATTAAAGTTGAAACAATATTTTGTAAGAAGCTTTAATTCAAATATAAGTAAATATAAGTATCATAAATGGCATTATTCCTTTCTATCAGTTTTCTCGGCAATCATTCAGAACTCTGCAAAAGTTTGCTTAATTTCGCATGCAAATAAGTTACCGTCATGCACAAAAGCTGAATGCGTTGAAAAGTATTCATTCAGTCAGTTATTCAATGCCGTGCACTAGTTTTCATGAGCATAAATCGATAACTGAAAAGCTTCAGCTTGCAAAGCAAAAATTTTTCGAACTTATATGGAATTATGAAAAGCGTAATGTGTGTATTTAATTGAATAATTTTTATTTTTTTTTATAACTCCATTTTATTAAATACAATCTGTTCTTCGAGAAACATTCAGTAATCTTTGTATTATATCCACGTTACTGGAACTCGCATTGCCCCATAACTGTGAGCCGTACGTCCAAATAGGCTTTATTACGGAGTTGTAAAGAAGCAATTTGTAGTCCAAGCTTAAGGGGGACCGCGGATTTATGAGCCAGTGTAGGGAGTTGGCTTTTAGCTTTATCTGTGTTTTCTTGGCTTCAATATGTTTACGATAAGTGAGCCGTCTTTCGAGATGAATGCCGAGATGCACGACGTCATTGGCCTGTGGGATCACAATGTTGTTTAGAGTCAGCGATGGACAAGTACCTCTGTTTAGAGTGAATGTGACGTGTTTGCTTTTTTGCTCATTAACTTTTATACGCCAGTTAGCTAGCCACTCCTCGAGAAGAATGAGATGATCTGCTAGTAGTCTGGTTGCTCGTATTGGGCATCTAGATCTACTTAATATGGCTGTGTCATCAGCAAATGTGGATATTGTAAGTCTGTGATCCGTTGGTATGTCTGATGTGTATAGAACATATAACATAGGACCGAGAACGCTGCCTTGGGGTACTCCAGCTTTGATTTCAGACTCCTGTGTTATGTAGTCATTCTGACGTACCGTGAATACTCTATTGCTGAGGTATGATTCTAGAGTTTTGTGAGTATTTTGGGGTAGCAATACTTTTATTTTATACTTAAGTCCATCAAGCCAAACGCGGTCGAATGCTTGTGCTACATCGAGAAAGATTGCGGAACAGTATTCGCGAAATTCGAACGCTGTTCTAATCTCCGAGGTTATTCGGTTTACTTGTTCGATAGTGCCATGGTTTTCACGAAAACCAAATTGGTGGGTGGGAATAACGTTCTGCATGTGTGAGTTGATTTTTAAAAGAACCCACTTTTCGAACAGTTTGGATAGGCAGGATAGTAGGCTTATGGGTCTATATGACGCAGCCTGTGTTTTGTCCTTTCCGGGTTTCGGTATCATGACTATGACCGATTTCTTCCACTGAGTTGGAAAATATCCGCATTTAAAAATCGCGTTATACAATTTTGTGATATAAGTCCACAGCTGGACTGGGAAGCTCCATGATCATTTTTGGGGAAATTAAATCATGACCTGCAGCCTTCTTGGGATTGAGCTGGGCTTTTATCACTTTATGAACTTCGTGGGTGTGAACTCTGAGAGGTTCAGAGTAGTTCGTGTTCGAAGGAGAGGGAAGAACAAAAGCGTTTGTTGACGGATTTGGCTGAAAAACAGTTCTTAAGTGGTTTGCAAAAACTTCCGCTTTTTCTATGTCCGTGCGTGCCCACTTTCCAGTGTGGTCTCTTATGGGTGTAGAGACTATAGCTGGTGGTTTAATGTCTGCACGCGCTTTCCACAGGGGAAACTTTGAGCTTGTTGGGGAAAGACGTTCGATGTATCGTCTCTGAGTGAGTTTTTCCTCGAGTTTAAGAGCTTTGCTTAGCTCACGTGAAGCAATTCTTAGATTGTGCTTGGAGGTTGGAGATCTATGACACTGCCATTCCCTTCTTAAGTGCCGTTTCGTCATAACTAACAGTTCAATGTGACTGTTGGTTATACTGTGGTTCATCGAATTGGCTGTGGATGGTTGTGGTGTGGAGTGTTGAGCTGCAGCAGTGAGAACAGAACTCAGGGCACTGACAGAGTTTTCAATATCGATTTCGTTACTTATTGCTGGGTGCAGCTCGATATGACTGCTTATATACTTTTTATATTTGAGCCAGTTGGTTTTTTGTGAGGTGAGTTTATTGGGATACTCTTTCAGTTGAGGTTTTTCCAGTAAACTAAAAAGAACTGTAGAATGATCCGATGAGAGATCTGCAAGAGATTCAGCAGATATTAGATGACTTGAAATTCTTCGTGTTATTGCAAAATCAATGAGATCTGGGATTTTCATCGAATCTGTAGGCCAATATGTTGGAGTACAGGGCGAGACATAGTTAAGCTTGTTTTTGGTGTTTATAATTGCTTTGTAGAGCTGCTTTCCTTTGGGGTTTGAAAGCCTTGAGCCCCAATGTGTATGCTTGGCATTATAATCTCCCGCGGCTATAAAGCGATCACCTAGAGTGTCGAAGAATTCAAGAAACTGTTTTTCAGATACCGTAAACCTTGGAGGGCAATAAATTGCCGATAGTGTTACACTACCAAACTTTGTTTGAACATTTATTGAGGTGGCTTGGAGATAATTGGTTGCAAATATCTGTAGAGAATGGTGTTTAATACGACTTCTTATGAGTATACCAGTTCCGCCGTGGGCTTTGCCATCTGGGTGGTTCGTGGAGTAGAACGCATACCCTGGAATTTTGAAGTTGTATTTATTCGTAAGATGTGTTTCTGCGAGAAGCAGTACATCAATGTCTCTTACTTCGAGAAAATTTACGAGCTCTTTTTTGTGTCGGGAAACACCATTGGCATTCCAGGGACATATATTTATTTTTAAGCAAGAGATTATTTGCTTTGTTGGGCTGCAAGCATCTCAATCAGAGTGTTTTGATTCCGCATCATTTCTTGCATTGTGTTTTGCATGAATGTCATGAAATTCATCATGCTTTGTTGCATTGAAGCAATCATTGATTCGATGCCATTGAGTGGTGTATTAGCATTTTGGGGAATGCTTTGTTGTTGTGGGTTTTGCGTGGAGGGGCCCACGGGTACCGTGTGGGAAACGGTTTGGCCATATGACTTTGCATCAGCTGGCTTTAGCCCTGATTTCAAGGCATTTGCAAAAGACACACCAGGGGTGGTTGTGTCAAAAGTATACGTTGGAGTGCGTGCAAAAGACTTGATGAGAATTACCGATCGCCTCTCGACGCGACCGGTTGCGCATTTACTGAGCTCTGCTCAAATATTATTTTCTTTGTTTATCTTTTTTTTTTTATCAACAAAAAAAAGTATATGAAAATAGTTATACCAAGTGTCAAAGTGTCAGTGCAAAACACGAAAATTAATTAAACGCTTAATACTTCTTTTCGCGTTTTCATTTTTTTTTTTTTTTTTGTTTTGAATGTACTTGTGTTACATTCTCTTGTTATTAAAATAACAAATTGAAAAAAAAAAAAAAAAACTAATGCGCGAAAAAGACGCACAGTCTAAACAAACTGTACAAGATGTGAGTAGACGAAATGCCTACTTCAGATTTGTCGACACCGCTCCCCCACTCAACGAATCCAATAGACTCTCTGCTGATCAAAAGGTAAGAGCAACGTCTTGTTCCCCGGCGATCAACTGCCCACCCAAAACGCAAGGTACTAAAGATATGCTAGGTAAAAGCGCAGTAAGTACAAACATAACGTTTAATTTACCTCAGCCGCGACCAATCTCGCTAACAATGCCAATGCAAGAGCAAACACCACCACTCTCTTGGTCCGCACAATGCCCAACACCTACTCTTAAAACTAATAACTTTTCCCCAACCACTTTCCCACCCGCAACCAGTACACAAACTGTACCGTACGTGTGCTCTTCTAGTGCAACAACAACCACAATAACACAATCAAACAATGCTACTACAACAACAGCATGTCTCTTGCAAGCGCCTGCTGTCTCTGCTGCTGTGGTAGCAAATAATAACAACAACATGAACGTCCCGTTAGCGCAAAGCATAATGCAAAAAAATAAGCAAACCTTCTCAAATCGTTCGGCAGTGCAGACAGGCTTAGACCGCTATATACATATTAAGCGTAAACTAAGCCCTAACTCCAAAAGTGGTAATAGCCCAAGATCAATCGTAACGACGATAAAAGCGCGACACAAACGCCTCTTGCAGGCAACAGATTTTCCATCTTAAGCGAAAGTGAAAATAGTGCATCAAACAACGCTGATGGAGTTGTCCCAAAAGTCAGCACCAAACCCCCGCCAATATATGTTCGAGAAAATAACTCGAATAGCCTTGTGAAAAACGTAGTGCAACTTATTGGAAATGGCAATTTTCATATTTCATCGCTTAAAAGGGGAAATCTGCACGAAATTAAGCTACAAATTTACACAGAACAAAACTATCGTGTAGTCTCCAAACATTTAACTGACACAAAAGCAAACTTTTACACTTATCAGTTAAAAAGCTCTAAAGGTCTGCAAATTGTACTTAAAGGCATCGAACCAAGTGTATCCCCAAGTGAAGTGATAAGTGCTCTCAAGGAAAAAGGTTTCAATCCCAAAGTCGCTACTAATATTATAAACAAGAACAAAATACCTCAACCCATGTTCAAAGTTGAATTAGAGCCCGAGAGCAAGTCACTTAAAAAAAATGAAGTACACCCAATATACACCCTACAATATCTGCTCCACCGCAGAATAACTGTCGAAGAGCTTCACAAACGTAACAACCCGGTTCAATGCACTAACTGTCAAGAGTATGGCCATACAAAAACGTATTGCACCCTACGTCCTGTATGCGTTGCCTGCGGAGATCTCCATGACACTGCTTCATGTCCCGCAAATAAAACATACCCCAATGCAAAAAAATGCAGCAACTGCGGTGGTAACCACACGGCTAATTACAGGGGCTGCCCAGTTTTTAAGGAACTGAAAAACCGCCTGAATCAGCGAATCGCTTCAACCCGCACTCGCCCCGAAGAGATAAAAATACGCACCCCGCAGACCTATACCCTAGACACAACTAAACCCGGTGTGTCCTTTGCAAATGCATTGAAATCAGGACTAAACAACACCACACAAAATCTAAACTCACAAACCGTGTCGCTTAAGGTTCCCATCGACGTTCCAGCACAAAACCCGTCACAGATCATACCCCAAAATAGCATGGAAGCTATGATTGCATCAATGCAGCAAAGCATGATGGAATTCATGGCATTTATGCAAAACACTATGCAACAATTGATGCAAAATCAAAACACACTCATACAAATGCTCGTAGCCCAACAAAGCCAAAAATGAACACTTTAAATATATGCCTCTGGAATGCCAATGGTGTTTCTCGGCACAAGCACGAACTCTCAATATTTCTAAAGGAACGAGACGTAGACGTTATGCTTCTCGCAGAAACACACCTCACAAATAAATACAATTTCCTAGTTCCCGGTTACACATTCTACGCAACAAACCACCCAGACGGAAAAGCCCATGGAGGAACTGGCATACTCATTAGAAGTAGAATAAAACACTATTCTCTACAGGGATTCTCAACCAATTACCTCCGAGCCACTTCGATAAATGTGCAATCAAAATTTGGCAATCTCACATTATCGGCAATTTATTGCCCCCCTCGTTTTACTGTAACCGAAAAACAGTTCATAGACTTTTTTAACACATTGGGTGATCGCTTCTTAGCTGCAGGAGATTATAACGCGAAACATACCCATTGGGGATCACGGCTTTCGAATCCCAAAGGGAAACAGCTCTATAAAGCACTCATAAACACTCAAAATAAGCTGGACTATGTCTCACCATGCAGTCCCACATACTGGCCAACAGATCCGATGAAAATACCGGATCTTATAGACTTTGCAATTACACGAAAAATCTCAACCAGATTAATTTCTGCAGAATCACTCGCAGATCTGTCATCGGATCACTCTCCCATAATTTTTAATCTATTGGAATACCCACAATACAAACGAAATCCCAGTTTTCTCACCGCTTACAATACGAATTGGCTTAAATACAAAAAATATATAAGCAGCCACATTGAACTCAACCCTGGAGTCAACTGCGAAATGGATATAGACAACTCTGTCAGTGCCCTTAACTCAATTGTTACTGCTGCAGCAAAACACTCTACACCATAATTTAATTCACCTCCAACGACAAATCATAGCATAACAAATAGTCACATTGAACATCTGGTTGCAAAAAAACGCCGCCTAAGAAGAGAATGGCAAAAATTTAGATCTCCAGCTGCAAAACTAAGGCTGAAAACAGCTACTTGTGAGCTGACTACGGCCCTCAAAATTGAAGATAAGCTAGCCCAGAGAAGATACATCGAATGTCTCTCACCAAAAAACTCTAAATTTCCGTTATGGAAAGCTCACGCTACTATTCAGCCACCCGCTGAGGTATCTAAACCCATTAGAGATAATACTGGCAAATGGGCTCGCAGTGATGAAGAAAAGGCTAACATTTTTGCAGCACATCTTAAAAATGTATTTCAGCCAAACCCGTCGACAAACGGTTTCACTCTTCCTCCATATCCGGATAGGAACTATTCAGCACCCCTCCGAATACACACACATGAAGTAAAAAACATCATAAAAAATCAGCTAAACCCAAAAAAGGCTGCAGGTCATGATCTTATTTCTCCAAAAATGATCGTGGAACTCCCCAGTCCAGCTATAATTTATATTACCAAACTGTTCAATGCAATTCTAAAAAGTGGTTATTTCCCCACCCAGTGGAAAAAATCAATCATTGTCATGATCCCGAAGCCCGGTAAGGATAAAACTCAGGCGGCATCATATAGACCCATAAGTCTTCTATCATGTCTGTCCAAGCTCTTTGAAAAGATTTTTCTCACAAAAATAAGCCAGTACACTCAAAATATCATCCCTACCCATCAATTCGGTTTTCGCGAAAAGCATGGCACCATTGAACAAGTCAATCGTATTACCTCAGAGATTCGAACTGCGTTTGAGCACCGTGAATACTGCTCCGCAATCTTTCTCGATATTGCCCAAGCGTTTGATGAGTTTGGCTGAGGGGCTTAAGTACAAAATTAATGTGTTGCTCCCACAAAATACTCACAAGGTTCTTGAGTCCTATCTCAGCGAAAGAACCTTCGTTGTGCGACAAAATGATTTTCTAACAGTAGAGTCGGAAATCAAAGCTGGTGTGCCCCAAGGCAGCGTACTCGGCCCCATGCTATACGTGCTATACACATCAGATATCCCAATCAACCACAACCTCACAACATCAACATTTGCTGACGATACTGCAATATTAAGCAGGTCCCGATGCCCAATACAAGCTACAAATCGACTAGCAGATCACCTCACCCATCTCGAAGAGTGGCTGGGCAATTGGCGGATAAAAGTCAATGAACAAAAAAGTAAACACGTTACATTCACGCTCAATAGAGGTACTTGCCCTACGCTAACTCTGAACAATATTACGATCCCACAGGCCAATGAGGTCATGCATCTCGGCATTCATCTCGAAAGACGACTCACATACCGCAAACACATTGAAGCGAAGAATACACAAATTAAGCTGAAGGCCAACTCCCTACACTGGCTTATTAATTCACGATCACCCTTAAATCTGGATTACAAGGTGTTGCTTTATAACACAGTAATAAAGCCTATTTGGACATACGGATCCCAGCTATGGGGCAATGCAAGCGCCAGCAATGTGGAAATAATTCAAAGAGCTCAATCTAAAATTCTTAGAATAATAACTGGTGCACCGTGGTACATTCGAAACGATTGTATTCACAGAGATCTGAATATCACAACAGTGCAGTCTGAAATAGCTGGAACAAAACGAAACTATTCTCAAAAACTCCACTATCACCCAAACCCATTCGCAAGAGCTCTCACTCAACAAAATAACACAACGCGACTCAGGAGAAATGACCTCCCAAGCTCAGTGTTAAGTTCTTAGAGCCGCTGTAAACTACTAGTTTCCATCTGGATGGCTAGTACATATTATAAGTTTAGATTTAAGATTTTATTGTAAATTATTGATAGTCCTAAGAAAAGGAGATACAATAAATAAAAAAAAAAAAGTAGGAAAAAAAAAAATTTTTCTATCATATAACCTTTAATATTCTCAAACTCACGCCTTTCTTGCTCCTTTTTCTATTGTGTAAAAAGACATAAAGACGTTCCAAGCGCTCGTATTCATCTTTAACATCGTCGTTTTTCTTTTTCGTCAGTGTGTTTGCACATATCAGGTTTATATTACAATATTTAGCCTTAATACCTTAGGGGTAAATCTGGATACGAACCTACATAATTTCTTTTAATCGTGGTCCTTAAAGGGAGAGGGTAAGCACATTCAGTGATATGAAGAATGAATATGACAATTTAAATATACGAACTTGTAGGATCTATCTACTATATTCTCCAATAAAGACAGACGAACATGTCTAATTCCCCTTTTGATGGTTATAAAAAAAATATATACAATTTGTGGGTCTGTCATGCCTCCTCCTACCTGTTACATGCAACTACATGAACTTACTAAGTTAATGTTAAATGTAGTTGTAGGTTACATTTTAAAATAAACTTGTAAAATTCTGGAGCAGTCCTAGTCGAATGCAAAAAACACGAAGTCTCTATCTATTACCGTTTTCGAGATCGTTTCGACGGACGGACAGACGGACATGGATATATCGACTCCTCTATCACTCCTGACCATAATGGGGGTAACTTTGGGGGGTCTCCGATTATTATTTCGATCTGTTACATACATTTGCACAAAATCAATAGGCTCTTGTACCTTCGGTACAGGGCCTAATAATCTTCTTTAATGCTCTTCTTTATTTAACACAACCTCCGCCAAGTCGGCACCAACGACACTCGATAAACTCAACAGCACACTCAACTCTTTACGATTCGGCCGCGACACATCTTCTCTTTCCCAAAGCTGAACAACGACTCCCTTCTCAATCGAATGTCTTTTCCTTTGCATATTCGATTCATTTGGCCATTTGGCGAGACTACTTTTAGCAAACAAAAAATTAAGCTGTGAAGTAAATTGTTATGGAGAATCGTCAAATCACTTTTAATCATAGCAATGACCAATGAAATAAGGAGAGAAAGACCTCTTCACTGGAAGAGCTGGAAGAGGGGACAAAATAATAGATTGAATAATAAATAAATATTTTTCAAAAGAGAATTAATAAAATAAGATAATCGATACAAAAACATTGTGACTCACTTCTTGTTAATGGTTTTATCGTCTGCCCTTTAACATTTGATAAAGGGTTTCCTTTGGCCACACTCTACATATTTAAAATGTGCCTTGAATATGTATCTATCCATGAAACGTTATACTTATTTAACAAAGAGAGAGAAATGTGTTCATTTCTTCTTTTAAAAATGTATGATGATATGAAGCTCTAGAAGTCCATCGAAAGATTGAAAAAGGAACGCCAAAGATTGAAAAATTGCCAAAACTTATTTGGTTGCCAATATGAAAGAAAACACAAGCACATGAACTGCATTGCACAACTGCCTCGTAAAAAAATCAACCCTGCGTTACGAAATATCCGTCTAACTCTACCCAGTAGTTGACGTGTAGCATTCAAACGTCAAATCAATTGCGTCTGCTGCATGTGTCGTTACATTTAGCTTCCACTTCCGGTATTGTACCGGTTTTCCTGTCACACTTTCTCTATATGACTCAGCTTGGTGATTCAACGTGGAAATGTGAATAAAAGTTTCAATACGGCAAGAGTTAAACAGTGACTAAAGTGCAAGCAGCGAAACATTCAAAGCCAAAGTAAAAAAAAAACAAAATAAATTGCAGTGCCAAGTATTTGGCAACACACACACAACCAAAAAACTATTTCATTGTTATTAAACTTTTGAATATAAATGCTCTTAAAGACTACTTGGCACACCACTTTGTTGTATACGTATTATTTTATTTTACGTACTCATCTCATCAGGATCAAAAATGTATTAATTTTATGGAATCTCCGAAAGTTCCTTCAATCCATTGCATATAGTCTGTCAAAATTTAAATAATGTACGAACTACCTGTAAAGAGCATAAAAATTAATAATATGAAATGTTTGTGATGCGAGTTAGTAACAGGAGTTTAGTTCAGTTTCATTTTAATCAAGTTGATGTTGTTTGCCACTAAGACCAGAACCTAAAACTTTGACATGGCATTGCACATAAAACACAACTTTTCCTTACTCCTTTTTTATTTACTCGTTGACTTATTACAGCCAGAAGATATAAAACTTTGTGCAGAATGATGAAGATAGAAGAAAAGATAACAGCTTTTCGTGCGCTATTTCTATAGGATTGAATGGTTTTAGCAATTGCATGTGACATTTGAGTATACAGAAGTCTAAATTAGTAATGTCCGTCTGTCTATCTTAATGAACACCTAAATCTTGTATAATATAAAATTTCAGTCATACAATTATATTCTTTATTACCGCTTTAAATTTTTTTGTTTTGAAATTCTATGAAATTTTTTCAATTTGCAGCTAGCTATATGAATTTTATTATGGATGGATTTTATGATCATCGCAATAAAACTTTTCATGTATTTACGGATCAGACTTTAAAACAATTAAGCTTTTGTACAAATTTACAGTTCAAAATAATTTCCTTAGACAAAGTACAGGTTATCTGCAAGTCGCGCACACTCGTCCTCGGCGTTCTTGCCTGGTTTTTAGGCCCTGTACCGAAGGTACAAGAGCCTATTGGGTTTGTGCAAATGTATGTAACAGGTAGAAATAATGGTCGGAGACCCCCCAAAGTTACCACCATTATGGTCAGGAGTGATAGAGAAGTCGATATAGCCATGTCCGTCCGTCTCGCCTCTGTCCGTCTGTATGAACGAAAGGATCTCGGAAACGGTAATAGATAGAGACTTCGTGTTTTTTGCATTCGACTAGGACTGCTCCGGAATTTCACAAGTTTATTTTAAAATTTTGCCCCTCCCCCCCTTCCCCATAAAATCACCCCTTAGGGTGAAAATTTCTTCGGCACAAAAAAAATTAAGTGTACCAATGTAGAGATAACGTCTCTCTAAGCAAAAATCCAAAAAGTTCATCAAAATCGGATAATAAATGGCGATTTTATAAGCAATTAAATTTGAACAACCCCCCTTTTCTTTTCATTCATATTCGCGCAGTGAGAAGTGGTCATGTGTTTGGTCATAAGCTCGGGAAACATTTAATATGTTTGTTAGGCGACCTGAACTGGTACAGGGCCTTTTACAGTCGGTTACGCCCGACTGTATTTCCTTACTTGTTATTTAATTCTTTACTGTTGCACATTAATTTGTACTTATAAAAACTTCAGCATAAAATTGTTGGTGCTCTTCCTTTATGACTATTTCTGCTTCGTTTTCATAATCTTTTCTAATTTGCTGTTTTTACAACCATTCATTTCAGCTTTTTGTTTCTAACGCCGAGAAGCGCGTGTACGGGAACAACATATCTCACTGCCACGGAATGCAATTTTTCGCCATTTTTGGTGTAATCATTTGCCGGTGCAATTGTTTGCATTGTCTTTGAATTTATAATTTTAATGCCTACACAAAGAATGTTTAATTTGGTGAAAGGTTTTTCTAAATCTGCAATTAACTGTTTTAATGTTTAATGCATCTGCAAATATTTATTGCATGTGTTGTGCATTCATTGAGTACATACAATTATCTGAAAACATAAATCTAATAAACTGTATGTACCCTTAAAAATAGATTGGACTAATAACCTTTAAGTTTAGATTAGTTTGATGGCAATAGTGTGTTGAATAAATGTTTGCATAGAGCAATAGTATTACATATTCTTAATTAAGTTAATTGACTACAAGGTAAATAAAAGAATGTTCTTCCCCAAGACAACTAAAAGTTGAAAAAAGTTTTCATGTAGTTTAGGTACAGCAGCGCTTCATCTTCACTTTAGTCTTATTTAATTTTTCCAGTACAAAGCAGCTTTCTAGCTAAATTTAATTTGCTTATATTTGCAGATTTTTAGTTTCACACACTTTAACAACTAAAACAGATGAAGCTATGCATCAGAACATCGGCACCAACAACATCGTCTAATATATTTTTTTTAAAAACTGCCAAGTTATACATACCACCTCATATAGCAAGCAAGTCTTTATATAATTTTATAATGATTTTAAATCCCTGTATATAGTTAGTTTATCAATACCTGCATTATATCCATACCCAAGAGTAGACGAAGTTTTCTACAACACTGATGTTTAAATTCTCCATCTTCACTGACCGTCCAAGACGCGATGACGGTCTGCGGGAAGACACCAAGTACTTCGTCTTGTCCGCATTCACCACTGGACCTATGAGCCGAAACCTTTTTTCAATTCCTGAGAACGCCTTGCTGACTCACCGTTTCTGCGTTCCGATGATATCAATATCATCGGAGTAAGCCAGCAACATCACTTAGTTTTGGAAGATCGAGCCCGACATATGTATTCCATCAGCAGATTGAAAAAATTGCACGACAACGCATCACCTACCCTGACAATTTTTGTGAAATCAAAGGGGTCGGAAAGGTTTGTCCCCACCCTGACAACGCTTTGTGAATGAAAAGTCGGACAATCTTTGCCTGGGATACCTAGTGCAGACAGGGCGTCGATAAACTTCGATCGTAGTGGCGTGTCGATAGCGGCTTTATAGTCGACAAATAGGTGGTGTGTGTCTTTGTTAAACTCACGTGTATTTTCCAAGATTTGGCGTAATGTAAATATCGACCTAGCAGTGAATCCGCCTATTACACAATACGCGTATACCAGATGGAAAAGACATTTATTCCGCGGTAGTTGGCGCAAAAAGCGGGGTTTCCTTTCTTAAAGATAGGACAGAGAATACTAAGATTCTAGTCATTAGGTATGCTGTCATCGGCCCATATCTTGCATAAAAGTTGGTGCAAACTCCTAACCAACTCTTCGCCGCCGGTCTTAAATAACTCAGCTGGCAGCCCATCAGAGCCTGCCACTTTTTTATTTTTCAGCTTTTTAATAACTGAATCACCTCGTTATAGTCCGGTTGCTCTTCAATAGAATAAAAATGACACCTCCATAATCTCAGTGATTTCTAAGCATCTGTAACCAGATTTCCATTGTCATCCTTAGAGAAAGTTACTCCGGGCTTAAAACCTTCAATCAGACGCTTGACCTTTTGATGGAATTTTCGAGCTTCGTTTTTGACACATAACATCTCAACATCCTCAAACTCCCCGCCTTATTCTTGCATCTGAAAAGGCTTTTCTCCTCTTTCCGATTCTCTCGATATGGATCTCGAACAGCTCGCGTTGCTCCCGATGTACTTCCTTTTTTGGAGTTTAAATAAATTTTCAGTATATCATTTTGCAGATACTGCAAATCTTTTTACCACAGCTATTGCACTTGCGACCTATTCGCTAGTGTTGCTGGTTCCACACTCTGAAAATGAAACACACACACAGTATCGATGCATATAAGTCACTTTATATACGCACCAAATTCTCGATCCAGGATGAGTAATGAGTCCGCCTTCTTTGCGTTGCGTTCCCGAGCTCAAAATCCACCGATTACTCCCGTCGAGACGCAGACGCCAATATATATCCACCGATATATGTACATACGTATATATTCCGCTCGTAGTTTAGTCCTCGTTCTAAACTCAAATATCCGGAATATGGTTCCAAGGTGGTCTGCGTTGCAGATCGCACCAATTGTTCACGTAAATTTATATTCAGCCACCGCCGCACTTGATGCCAATTAAATGCGCTAAATAAGTAAGGCCAGTTTATCCTTATTAATAAAACGCAGCCGCATATAATTCTTATTAAATACGGCTAGTTTTCCACTGTCTTTAATAAGAACACTTTTTGCTTAGTTTTTACTATTAATTAAGTTCATTTCCACAATTTTGTACAATGTGCCCTGCGACGCAGGTTGCACCAACTATTATTAATATTCACTAATTAATAATAAAAAAGACTTAAAAGTGTATTTAAAATGCGTCCAACAACAACAATTTGTTTGGCGCAGTGTTATTCAATAATATTCACTATAACAAAACACTAGCTCTGCCCACCGCGGCAGAGACTTAAATTAGCGAGCTTAAGGCGGCGGAGACGAAATTGCAACTATTAGCTTCTAATGCAAGCGATCACAAGAAAAAGTCATACAAAATCTATGCAAAAGGTGGTGGGTTATTACAATAACAAAATACTAATAGAGAGAAGTTGCTAACGGAATCTTCTCTCTCGCTTGCTCTTTTTCTTATTCTGTTCTGCTATTTACAACTTTAAAATATAACAAAAACTTAACCCATTATCGCCGGTTGCGGCGTAAACATTCCGCCCACCTTGCAGCTACGCAGCAAAAAATTTATGCTGGCCGATGTTGCCAACATTACAACACCTTGCGTTGTCATCAGCAGTGGAAAGATGATGCGTCCGCGCATCTTCCAGTCGGTGAGTGCTGTCGCGTGCCTCGTGATAACGCCAGATTTAGGTCGGTGGGTGGCCTGCGTGGCACGAGAGTCGCCGCACAAACGGGGTTAGTCGCTGAATCCGATTGATTAGCGTTCAACCCATCTTGGCACTTTTTGGGTTGATCGCTGAATCCAATCGATTAGCGTTTAACCCAGCTTGCATTGTCCGGCGTAAACATCCCGCCGACCGAGAATTCCTCCTATGAAGACGAACTCCTCCAGTGCTCTGCTGCTCACGTCGAGACCTGCCTTCTCGATGACTGAAGGCCTGTTAGGACGAGTGCCGCCGCGCAAGGGGCGAGCTCTCTCCCCTCCGAGAATTACTCCATGTGACGACGAAATCCAACAATGCTTCGTCGCTCACGTCGAGATTCGGTATTGCGTGGCTGGAGGACTGCTAGGAACGAGTGTCGCCGCGCAAGGGGCGAGCTCTCGGTCCCACCAATAATTTTTCCATGTGAGGACGAACGCCAACAGCGTTCCGTCGCTCACGTCGAGACCCGGCTGCTGTGTTACCGGAGGACGGCGAGGCACGAGTGCCGCCGCGCAAGGGGCGAGCTCTCGCACCCGCCGATAATCACTCCATGTGAGGGCGAACTCCAACATAGTTCCGTCCCTCAAGTCGAGACCCGCCTGCTGGGTTACTGGAGTGTCGCCGCGCAAAGGGGCGTGCTCTCTCTCCAATCTCATTACACGTACACCCCGCAGGAGGGCGGTAAGGCAATAGTGCCGTCCATCACGATGTCCGGCACGCTGTGAGCTCGACTTAACCAGGCTTCTTGACCAGTCCTCAGCGCATTCCGTGCCACCCTCACTGGCAAACGGACCGCAAGTGGGCCTCCTCCTTGGTGCAGACCACGTTCGATGGCCCTGGAGAGCTACGATTATAGCCTGACGATCTGTAATTCCGCACTAGTTTGTAGATCATCAGTATCCGTCCAGGTCCATGTACACAAGAGCTGTCCGATGTGGACGATTTTGTCCATTGATGCTCTGGAGGTCTGCCCCTGCGAAAATAGAAAAGACCCTGGGCTAGACGCCACCTAATTGGAGACTTTCCTTTTTCTACACAATAAGTAATTCTATTAAAAACTACGTGCATTTTTGAATGAGCCTGCACATGAGTAACAGTAAAATAGGCCTGAGAAGTTTCTCCACAAACTATCTCACCAAAACCTAGTATGTAATTCTCAACTTGCCGACTTTCTCTGACAAGTCGGCCAACAAACCCTTTCTTGTGTCCCTCGAGTCTTGGAACTCTGTGTTCCCACATGCTTAAATTTTTCCACTATAGCAGAACATTTCAGTTCGCTCTCACTTTGCCTATTATTCACAATTGGCAAATTAGCTTCGTGTTTGTCAAGACCGACTAGTTCCACTCTAAGTCGTCTATCTTCAACACCTGTACTGCGCCTCACACTTTTAGGCTGTAGTTTGTCCAAACTGACTGCCTTTGTTAAACTACTTAAGGGTGCTGGGTCTGCAACACAATTTTGCAACCCATACTGCTTTGTATCCTTAGCGATTTCGATATCTAAACAGGCCTGCATAGTCTCTTCACAAACTATCGCATCACAACCTATATTTAGACTATCAACACTTCGCTCAGAAAAAGAGAGACATGGCTGACTACTTGTTATGGGAGTTTGCTGCGTTACAGCAACTGCTACATGACAATCCATCTCTAAATAGGCCTGCGTAGTTTTTCCACCAACTACCGCATCAAAACCTATAATTAGATTATCAACCTGTCCTCGGCTTTCCCATTCACTGCTGGAAAGAACCGGTGGTCCTGAAAGCCGATGTGGACCAAGCTCTGTTTTCACCTCATCCGAACCAGGTAATTTGTTCTCACTACTAGAATTATAACTTGGCTGTATCTGAAGTTGATTTCTGAGCAACATCAACTTGCTCAGACAATATAGTTGAGTCTGCTGCAGGTAGGTCCGAAAATGAATGCAACAAAACATTGTGCTCTTTCTTGCAAAAAGTGCAATTGTTGCGTGCACAATCTTTAAGCAAGTGAGAGCTTGAGAAGCATTTTAAACACAATTCTAATCTTTTAACTAATTCAATTCGTGCATCGCCAGCCATAATTAAAAATTTTGGACATTTTCTGAAAAGATGTCGTTGCCCAATGCATAGCTTACACTTCATCTCATTATTTTTCGCCGTGGCTGCATCTGCAGAAGGCACAGGTAACATACTAACACTTGGCTCAATAGTATGTACCGAAGCTTCAACATTAAATTTTTGGGACACCCTACTAATTTTGCTACAACACCGTATAAAGGTTCGAAAGCATAAATTATATTGCGTCAACATTCTTTGAACTGACGGTCCCCATCCTCACTACTGGGAACCGTACCCACACTGATCATTGTATGCAGCTTTAACTGCTTTCCAACGCTCCCTCAGTTCATTTTCTTGAACCTCAGAAGAAAGCGCAGAATGCGCGTACTCTTTAGTCGGTCAAATTCCGACTCAAGGGCTAATAGATGCTCTACGCAACTACTAAAAATATTCACAGTAGCCATTATGGATATCACCTTTTATTATTCGTGCACGGAAAACTATTTCTGGATTTGTTTGTCAAACAAATTTGTGCACGAAAACATGGCACTTGAATTTAAACCAAACAAAATTCAAACTATCAAAACCAAAATTTGAATTTACTCAAAAATTTCTCTCAGTGTGCCTGCACCTGAGATAGGTCAATGTAATTTGCTCTATATCTGCCTACTGTTGTTGTTGCTACTCGAAATTATTTTATTATTTTTACTTTTATTCGCAAACGCCTATACAATCGCGATGCTAATTTCATCAAAAGGACCGCGCAAATAAAACAAGAATTTATTTAATTTTATTCACTCAAATTGATTTCCGTAGAAACACAGAGAAATAAAATAAACGTCTTGTTATAATAAATTTTCGCAAAACTACAAAAAAATTATTAACTTTAATTTACTTTTTTTCCGCAAAGAGAAAAAATGCTAAAGTTTAAAATTTTTAATTTGCCGAATAATTTTTGCTCGCACCGTAAACTAATAAATAAACTTTTATTTTATTAACGTTATTCGCAACAACAACTTTAACACATAGTGCGTTGACCTGTCACTGCTGCAGCTGTGTTCTAACAAAAAGAACGAGAATCAAAAAATTGCAAAACAACAACAAACACAGTGGCTGATTGCAAGCAGCTGAGTGATACACGCACAAAACAATTGGAAAAGCGCAAGCAATGGAAAGTGCGCGTCTGTATACTTAAAAACCGCGCGAATTAAGTATATAGGTTTCCCAATTTTCCAAAATATATAAAAAGGCGCAATTTAGAATTTGGATATTTACAAAACTAAAATTGATGGAAATTTACGAAAAGTGGACTGTATTCTAAAGCGTAATAATACTCATTAACTATTTAAATTTTCTCTCAAAAAAAATAGTTAAATGTTTTCAAAACCAAAATTTCCACAAATTAGTAACTTTTAATAAAACACACGGACTCACTTCACCACTTCCCGGATCCGGCTCGAAGGACCAAAATGTTGCTTCACCGGCGGCGCCAGTAAAGCTGTCCAACATCCAAACAGCGGCGACGGCGTCACAGCTGTTGCACTAGCGACCTATTCGCTAGTGTTGCTGGTTCCACACTCTGAAAATAAAACACACACAGTATCGAAGCACACAATTTGCTTGATATACACACCAAATCTCGATCCAGGATGAGTAATGAGTCCGCCTTCTTTGCGTTGCGTTCCCGAGCTCAAAATCCACCGATTACTCCCGTCGAGACGCAGACGCCAATATATATCCACCGATATATGTACATACGTATATATTCCGCTCGTAGTTTAGTCCTCGTTCTAAACTCAAATATCCGGAATATGGTTCCAAGGTGGTCTGCGTTGCAGATCGCACCAATTGCTTACTTAAATTTATATTCAGCCACCGCCGCACTTGTTTCTAATAAAACGCTTTGATTTTCCATTTATAATAATTTATATTGTTTATTACTAAACTGGCACTCTTCCACAATTTTGTACAATGTGCCCTGCGACGCAGGTTGCACCAATTATTATTATTAAATGCACTTAATAATAAAAAAACTTAAAAGTATGTATTTAAATGCGTCCAACAACAACAATTTAGTTTGGCGCAGTGTTATTCAATAATATTAGCTATAACAAAACACTAGCTCTGCCCACCGCGGCAGAGACTTAAATTAGCGAGCTTAAGGCGGCGGAGACGAAATTGCAACTATTAGCTTCTAATGCAAGCGATCACAAGAAAAATATACAAAATCTATGCAAAAGGTGGTGGGTTATTACAATAACAAAATACTAATAGAGAGAAGTTGCTAACGGAATCTTCTCTCTCGCTTGCTCTTTTTCGTATTCTGTTCTGCTATTTACAACTTTAAAATATAACAAAAACTTAACCCATTATCGCCGGTTGCGGCGTAAACACAGTTGCTTTTGGTAAGTTCTTAAGAATTATTGCTCAAACCAAACTCTCAGTCAAATTTCGCGCAACAAATCGACACATATCTTCATGTTAAGGGGATTTTCTAAATTCGCAACACAGCCATGGCATTTAATCTTATTTCCTCAGTAGTTATTTTTTATATCAATCGTGAATATTCTGGTCACATTTTGCCCAACTAACACCTCGCCAGGATTGTACTCCACCTGGATGGGTCATTCGATTTTATATCTTCTATTAATTGGTCTGTAGTGGAGGTAGGTTCGATATGCTAGGAAAATCAAATACATGTGTATACGATGGAAAAAAAATCATTTGAATACAAAGGAATTATTTTTTCACCCATAACGGTACATAATTTTTTGGAAATCCCGGAGTGGGTGATATCGGGACATTATCAAGCGGAAGGGTTTTCGAAGATTTTGCTATAATTAAAAAATTTGTGTTATAAATGCGATTAGTTTTTCTTCCTTGTTCTTTTCTTAATCTCAGTATGTTAACTTTATCGAATTTCGAAGAAAAATGATGAAATAACATGCTTGCTCATACTTCTATGCGCAAAATAACCCTTTATAAAACTTTAAATATATATTTCATGACTAATTTGTTGTCCAGCAAACTTTCGTAAAAATCTAAGAGTTTACGCTTACTTTACAGACGCATTTAATAAACTCTTGTAGATTCCATTCATATTTTTTAAGGCATTTTATTTTCTAATAAACCTTGAAAAATCAACACTCATACATAAATTTGAATACATTTACATATACATTGCAACTCATTAAATAATTATCACTTTCACAACTCTACTTAATAATCAAATATTTTAAATTTACACATAAATAATGTGTCTTATGAATTATGGTGATGATAAATCACTGAACGAAAGCCACCAGAGTTCACAGACTCTGACTTAATACATCTTAATTATCGCTATGTATAAACCAAACACACAAAAAAATTATTTTTTCGTTCATAAATTATTTTTACTCGCTTATTAGCAATTTCAATTAAATCGTTCTGTTGACAGTTTAATTCTATCGGTAAATATGTTCAAAATATATTTTGGCTCATACTCAAGCCATTCTCAATGAATTTTCCAACAAATGAAATTTTCCACATTAAAGTACCTCATACTATATTCAGTGACAATTAAAATAGTAATATTTAAAATTGAATAATTGAATAAAATTTAATAAAAAATATATGTATGAGTATCAGGGGAGTTATAACAAATTATAGCACAGTCATATACTCTTGTATGTTAATTGTCAAACAGCTGTGAGCCATACGGACTAATGTTATACCAAACTTCGAATCTGGTTCGTTCGAATTCGAGCATTGGCGACTGGGACGTGTTGAATGCGCCATTCAAGGCAAAAACGATCGAGTCAGAATTGTTGATGTTCGCACAGCTTATTATTCGTCATCCGGTATACAAATTGGCTATTTTACCATTATGTTGAACGTTATTTAAGTACTTGTAGTATTCTTGAACATTAACTCTTTATACATTATTCTTTCTATCGCATTCGCTAGGCTAGTTTAAGTATTTTATAATTTTATTAAGGGGGATAATGCAACAACAAAATACATAGTTTGAGTAAACGACTCACTGCAAATTTCTACATATACATATTGGAAATTTCTCTTAAAATTAACATGCAATGCATATGATACATAGGTGACTTTTCAAATTGTGCATGTTTATAAGCAAGAATTTGCATTTGACACAGCCAAGCGGACTGATGAGATTTCGTAGCAGAGATCGAAACACATGTGTATCCGTTGCTCTTCACTATAATGTTCCAAGTTGTTGCAGATAATTGTCTCTCTTCACATTGATAAATATGTACAAGCATGTTTGTCATTTAAAATGAATACTAAGCCTGTAAAAATTCATTACTATTTTAATAAATCTTTATATCTCAGCTGATCGATCGGTTCGGTTATACCCCCGTGACTATTTATCTTTTGCTTAAAGTGGAAACGCTCACTTCGTATTAAAAATTTTATAATATGGTCACGTCATCTCCTTGCTCCATCAAAATTTCCTAAACCAAAAACTCCGCACCAAGCCTTGTATTTATCTAGAATGATACCAGATAGATTAAAAAGTTTTCTGTCATGAACTAAACTATCGATTATGGGGACGCCAATGCAGAGTGTTGAATAATTTAGTTGTTTTAATGTATCATGTCGACTCTCAGTGAAGTTATTGTAAGTATATTAAAGAGAAAATTTTGCTAAACTAAACTTCCGATTAAGAGCACATTTTTAGGTCCTGTACCGAAGGTACAAGAGCCTATTGGTTTTGTGCAAATGTATGTAACAGGTAGAAATAATAATCGGAGACCCCCCAAAGTTACCCCCATTATGGTCAGGAGCGATAGAGGAGTCGATATAGACATGTCCGTCTGTCCGTCCGTCCGTCCGACCGTCTGGCCGTCAGTATGAACGAAAGGATCTCGGAAACGGTAATAGATAGAGACTTCGTGTTTTTTGCATTCGACTAGGACTGCTCCGGAATTTCACAAATTTATTTTAAAAACTTGCCCCTCCCCTTCCCCATAAAATCATCCCCAAGGCTAAAAATTTCTTCGGCACAAAAAAAAAGTAAGTATGCCAGTATAGAGATATCATCCTTCTTAGCCAAAATCCGAAAAGTTCATCAAAATCGGATAATAAATGACGATTTTATAAGCAATTGAATTTGAGCGTTTCGTTTCATACATAAAAAAATGTTTTAAAAGGCACTTAGTCGTGCAGTGAGAAGTGGTCATGTGTTTGGTCATAAGCTAGGGGAACATTTAATGTGTTTGTTAGGCGACCTGCACTGGTACAGGGCCTCTTACAGTCGGTTACGTCTGACTGTAATTTTCTTACTTGTTTTTTTTTGTTTTATAACTCGAAACAATTTTAGCGAAAAAATGTACTTTTCACAAATACGTTGAAATTTTTTTGAGATTCGAAATATATATGTGCATTTCAAGGGGTTTAGATTGTATCAGACGGATGGCATAGATGTTATCTCCATCGCAATCACCACCTATTTACCCCAATTTTTAACACTATCACTCTGATAAGATAATGTAATAGATAGCCACGCTATTCAACAACATAAACGACAAATAATATTATCTAATTTTTCAAAAAATACATATATATATCATTGCGAATCACTGTTCTTATTATTAAAAAAAAAACTGAAGGAAAATACTCAAGTATGGATTTAATACATATTGAAGTACCGCCTACAACTCAAAAAATTTTAAACGAATCTGATGCAAATGTATTTTTGGAAATAAAACTTTCACTTAGTGCAGTCTCACAGCCTCTTTTCGTCTCTATAATTGCAACATATTATGCATATTTATTTAATATATAACTTATGCAATGAATTATGTATTTACTTACGTCACATAAATTTTACATTTTATTAAAAATGAAAACTAATTAAAATTTGATTTTGATTTTATCGGTAATATCCGTAAATTTTAATAATTATTTCTATGAATTATTGATACGATAAACAAAGTTAATTTCAGTTTAAATAAGCAAACAAATATTGTGGTTGATGCTCGTGCGTAACATCGTAACTTGACAATCGACTTTTTTCTCACATCGTAATGAATGAAATAAACAAAAACTTCAACTTATTCGAATCATTTCGTGTATGGACTTTATCACGATTGTTCGCGCCATGTCGAACCGCGACTAGTTACTTAATTTAAAGCTTAAATGTAACGGACTGTAGTTAGCCTAAGGCGACGACTCTGAGGTTGTACATGCCGGTTAACCGACGTCTAAATCGGTTAACGGGAAAGCAAGACATTTTTTGGATGTTTGGCGCAACTTTGGAGTTGGCGCAAACAGCAGTCCATTCGGACCCAGCAACGTATAAACATTCGCTTGTAAACTACGCAAAATAAAACTGTAACTTTTTTTTCGAAACCAAATCGTTTGTTGTTTCAATTCGTTTTTTTTCGGTTGTGTTAACTTCGTTCTTTTTCTGCGATCTCATCCGCGCGTCACCACTCATTGCAACAGGAAAGGAACGAAACCACCAGCCAAACCCAACACCAACAAGGCAACGACGGCTGCAGCGGCGTACATTGCGGCAACACCACCCATGTAAGTCCTCGGCGGCTTTCTATTCCCTTCATAGCAAAACTCTAGTTGAACGGTCTCTACCCGTTCAAATCACTTTAATCAAAAAAAAAAAGCAGTGCTAGCTAGAGTAGGGTGTTTTTTACATGGTCCTTCGAGCCTTTTTTGAAAAGCGCTATACTTTTATATACATATACTCATATATATATAAGTACAGCAAAAGTACTTGTTTGCCGCCAATTTGGTACATAACATTGTACATAGATACTTATATACAACTATATACTTATATATATTCACATATATATATACAGTACTAGCTTTTACCCGCGACTTCGTCCGCGGATGTTCCGATAAATAGTAGCATATCTAATTACTTTTCTTATTTTGCCTCATTTGTGGAACTATAGGGGGGTGGTGTACCGCCCCTCTAATTTTGACCAAACTTAACAGGTTGACTTCTCCTCATCCTCTTAACATGTATAGCAAATTTTATTTCTGTAACTTAAATGGATGCAAAGATATGACAAATTTTGATTATTGCTTACATGGGGGGTGGGGCAATGCCCCCTCCGATTTTGTCCAAACTTAACAGGTTGACCTCTCCTCATCCTCTTAACATGTATACCAAATTTCATCTCTGTACCTTAAATGGATGCAAAGATATGACAAATTTTGATTGTCTCTTATATTGGGGGTGGGGCAACACCCCCTCCGATTTTGTCCAAACTTAACAGGTTGACTTCTCCTCATCCTCTTAACATGTATAGCAAATTTTATTTCTGTAACTTAAATGGATGCAAAGATATGACAAATTTTGATTATTGCTTATATGGGGGGTGGGGCAACGCCCCCTCCGATTTTGTCCAAACTTAACAGGTTGACCTCTCCTCATCCTCTTAACATGTATACCAAATTTCATCTCTGTACCTTAAATGGATGCAAAGATATGACAAATTTTGATTGTCTCTTATATGGGGGTGGGGCAACACCCCCTCCGATTTTGTCCAAACTTAACAGGTTGACTTCTCCTTATCCTCTTAACATGTATAGCAAATTTTATTTCTGTACCTTAAATGGATGCAAAGATATGACAAATTTTGATTGTCTCTTATATGGGGGGTGGGGCAACGCCCCCTCCGATTTTGTCCAAACTTAACTGGTTGACTTCTCCTCATCCTCTTAACATGTATAGCAAATTTTATTTCTGTAACTTAAATGGATGCAAAGATATGACAAATTTTGATTATTGCTTATATGGGGGTGGGGCAACGCCCCCTCCGATTTTGTCCAAAATTAACAGGTTGACCTCTCCTCATCCTCTTAACATGTATACCAAATTTCATCTCTGTACCTTAAATGGATGCAAAGATATGACAAATTTTGATTATTGCTTATATGGGTGGTGGGGCAACGCCCCCTCCGATTTTGTCCAAACTCAACAGGTTGACTTCTCCTCATCCTCTTGACATGTATACCAAATTTCATCTCTGTACCTTAAATGGATGCAAAGATATGACCAATTTTAAATATCGCTTATATGGGGGGTGGGGCAACGCCCCCACCGATTTTGTCAAAACATAGCCTATGTTCTTTTCCATCATCCCATCTATCTCCAAAATTCAGACGAATTGGTTGAGCGGTTTAGCCGTAAGAGAGGAACATACATACATCCATACATACATACAAACTTTCGCATTTATAATATTAGTAGGATATAATAATTATTACCCGCCAATTTTGTATATAACTATATACAATTAATAGCTCATATATACTCATATATACTACTAATATATACCCATATATATTTAAATTTTAAGCAGCAAAAATAATAAAATACAATAATAAAGTCCGCGTCGATCAATCTAAATTTTTTTTTTTGCTCTTAAAATACAAATTTTAAAATTTTCGCAGCCACTAATTTATTTTACAAATTTAATTAAAACATTTACAAACATAAATCAACATTAAAATTGTGTTGTACATTTAAGAAAACGATTAAAAGCAACAAAATCGACAAAAAAAAAAAAAAAAATCAACAAAAAATAAACAAACGAAAAGTAAAAGCTGTGCCAAATTTACAACAACAAAAAATTACCCATTGGAATAATTTATATATACATATATGTACATACATATAAATAAAGTGCAAACAATTATTTAAGCAACAACAAAAATACATAGAAGTATAAATTGTTATTACGTGCATATATAGATATATTTTTTTTTGTTTTTTTCTCAATTTTAAGAGAAAAAATTTTAAGTAAATAAAATTCTGTGTGTAATAAATGTTTTAAATATATTCATATAATAATTATGTTGAATATATTTGTATATACCTACAACGCAGTATGTCTTCATGTGTGTGAGTCGTTGCCTGTGAGCCTCTCTCTCTCTTTGTATACACATGAAATTCGACTGCCTGCGCGCAGTCAAACGTAACTTTAAGTTAGTCCACAATAAACGATCGTCGTGAAAACAACGCGTTTGTCCTCTGAATAATATTTTCAATAGGTTATGAGCCGCAGCGTGGCCGCGACGGCAGCATGGAACAAGCTGAAGGAGATTCATATGCCAAGTGGACCGGCAAGTAAAATCCAAGTATTCAGACTGTTGCTGTATACATATAAAAATGAGTGATGCGGAAAGCATTGTAAATCATGTGAACAACTTTAGTGCGTTGATCGAAAAAGTCTTGGAAATTGGAATATCGATCCCGGATGAAATGCTCGTAATTGTTTTGCTTACAAGTCTCAGTGACGCGTACGAAAACTTCGTAGTTGCCATGGAAACGCGTGATACGTTGCCAACGTTGGTTGCCCTCAAGATAAAGCTCTTGGAAGAGGGGGAGAGACGCGAAGCAAATGGACATCTGGTGGACAGTAGTGAACAGAAAATGTTTGCGTCGCGCGCAGAAAAACGAGTGAACACAAAGAAAGGGCGCAAAGACAACAACAACGTCGTCTGTTGGTCGTGTGGCGTTCGAGGTCACATAGCAGTTAATTGCAAAGCAAAGTCGGGAGAGACTAAAAATGCAAAAACACACAAATGAAATAAAACAATTGTCTTCGCTGCAGCTGCGCAGAATAGCGGTGTGCTAGCAAAAAATGATTGGTGCCTAGACACTGGCGCGACAGCTCATTTGTGTTGCGATAGATAGATGTATGTAGAATTTTCTGAGCATAGAGAAAAAATCGTGCTGGCCGGCAACAAATACATAGAAGCTGAGGGGCGCGGTACGGTTCGTTTGCAGTGGCGTCATAGTACGCTCGAATTAATTGATGTACTGTATGTGAAGGAGTTGCAATTTAACTTCATGTCGATAACGAAAGCAAACGAAAAGGGACTCAGTGTGAATTTTGAGAAAAACGATGCTTACATAAAAAATCATAAAGGAAAAGCACAAAAGAAAAACGATTTGTTCTTTTTTGAAAGTGAACATAAAAAGTGCTATGCAGCGCAAACAGATACAACGCAAATGGTCTTGTGGCATAATCGTTTTGGACATTTAAACTTTGGTAGTTTAAATAAAATGATTACCAAAAACATGGTATATGGCTTAAAGGTTAAGAGACGTGTGCAAAAAGCAAAATCTGGGAAAAACAGTTTCCGAAAGCCTCTACCAATCGTGCGAAGGATGTATTAGGCTTGGTGCATACAGACATTTGTGGCCCGATGAATTCGAGTTCATACGGCGGTGCACGTTACTTTGCAACTTTCATTGATGATAAGACGCGTTATGTATCTGTGTACTTTCTGAAGACAAGAGATGAAATTCTTGAGAAATTCAAAGAATTTAAAGCATTGGCGGAAAAGCAGACAGGCAAGCAAATAAATGCCTTAAAGAGCGATAATGGTCGCGAGTACGTGAGTCATATATTTGAACGTTTTCTGGTAAGCAATGGAATAAAAAGACAGCTTACAGTGCCGCACACACCCCAGCAAAATGGTGTGGAGGAGCGCGCGAATAGAACATTGGTGGAAATGGCACGTAACATGATGTTGCATGCTGGTGTTGGCGAATCATTTTGGGCAGAAGCTATTAAAGCTGCTACGTATCTACGTAACCGGGCCGAGACGTCAACGTTAACTGACAGGACGCCGTATGAGGCATGGTCAGGAAAGAAGCCATGTGTATCCCACCTGAGAGTGTTCGGCGCGAAAGCAATTGTGCTAAATAAAACGCATAGCAAAAAGTTCTTGCCGAAGGGGGAGGAGCATATATTGGTTGGATACTGTGAGACTGCAAAGGCGTATCGTTTATACAATCCAGGTAAATGTAAACTAATTGAAGCAAGAGATGTTATATTTCTAGAGAATGGATTGTTACAAGAGAAAAGTTTGGCATCAGAAGATGATGTGCGAGCCTTGTGTAGAGTATGACCAGAAAACTGAAGATGTTGTGAGCACTGAAGATCAACAGTCTGAAGATGTTAAATGTGCCGCTGAAGAGCATCATTCAGAAGGAGAAGAATCCGCAGATATCCCCGAGGAGAGGCAAGTGAGTTCAAAAAGAGCAGGCGGGCAATACATCGAAGGACTTCTACACGAGTACGGTATGCAGAACTGTAAGTCGAACGCTACTCCATTAGAAGCTGGCTTCCAGGTAAGATGCAACAATAATGACTGTCGGCGAGTGAATCAAGTACGTTATCAATCTTTGATTGGTTCACTAATGTATCTGGCAATAACAACGAGGCAGGATATACTACATTCTGTAGCAAAGCTTGCACAGCAGAATGTGCAAAACGAGTATTGCGTTACTTGAGAGGCACCACAGAGCTGAAGCTGCACTACGTACGTACTGGTTAGCCGATTCACTGTTATGTGGATGCGGACTGGGCCGGTAATAGTACTGATCGAAAGTCGTTCAGTGGCTGGGCGTTCTTCGCTGCAGGTGCTGCTTTTGACTGGGAGTCAAAGATGCAGAGTGTTGTAGCACTAAGCAGCACAGAGGCTAAATATGTGGCGTTATCAACGGCAGCGAAAGAAGCGGCGTACATCAAAAAGCTGATTGATGAAATGGGTTTTGGACCGAAACCGGCTATGATGATCTACAGCGACAATCAGAGTGCACAGTGCATTGTGAAGAATCCGAAATTCCACGCTCGAAGCAAGCATATAGATATCAAGTATCATCATGTAAGAGAGATGTACAAAAGTAAAGTAGTTGATATCGAGTACGTGTCTACCGAGAAGATGACATCAGATGTGTTGACAAAGAACTTGGGCAGAGTCAAGCATACCAAATTGGTCAACATGTTGGGCTTACATTAACATTTATATTTTGTTGTCAATATAATGAAGTTAATATGTTTACATTTTAAATAAGTTTGTAAATGTAGACATATTGCGTTGAGAAGGAGTGTTGAATATATTTGTATATACCTACAACGCAGTATGTCTTCATGTGTGTGAGTCGTTGCCTGTGAGCGGCGCTCACTCTCTCTCTCTCTTTGTATACACATGAAATTCGACTGCCTGCGCGCAGTCAAACGGAACTTTAAGTTAGTCCACAATAAACGATCGTCGTGAAAACAACGCGTTTGTCCTCTGAATAATATTTCCAATAAATTATAATTTTAAATTTCAAAAAAAAACAAAAATAAAATTGTTTTACATACATATATGTGCACATATGTAAATACATTGTTTTGGTTTTTTGCATTGGAAAACACAATTGCGGACACAAAATATATACGCGCAAAAATATAATTTTGGTCACAAAAATATATACATGCAAAATTAAAATTTTGTAAAGTGACATACAATTTCGTGAATTTATTAATATATAAGATTTGCCGCCATATTTTCATAAATACATATATATTCACATACACACACACATTTACACAAATTATATCATACATTGCACACTACACTCATATATATATATATGTATATATACTATATACAATTTTGCACTCTACAATCATATACATACTATATACACATTTGTACACTGCATTATATATACAAATTTGCACACTACACACATATCTACATACTATATACACATTGGCACACTACACACATATCTACATATTATATATACATTTGTAAACTACACACATATCTATATATTATATATAAAAATTTGCACACTACACACATATCTACATATTATATACAAATTTTGTACACTACACTCATATTTACTGTACTATAATAAAGTAAAGTACTATAATAAAAAAAAAAATAACAAAATAGAAATAAATAAATTAATAATAAAATAAATAAATAAACGAACAAATTTACAAAAACCACATACATTTAAGTTGGAAACAATTATAATTATATAAATGTACATATAAATATATTTATATATGATATAAATGCGGAATTAATGTACATCCAGCACCCAGCATAGAAGAAACATACAGAAAAAAAAAAAAAAAAGTAACATACACATATCTGCATACAGATTATAGATGTAAATATTTTTCCGGTTATTTTTTTTACAAAATTAAGCCCCGGTTGGGAAAAATTTTTTGTTGTTTATTTTTTGCACAGTGTATAAAAATTAAACAACTATATACAAATTTCTGCACAATTTTTTTTATATATTCTCTTAAAAAGTGCAAATTCCGTATACACTAAAAAAAAAAAAAGAAAAAAAAAATTAATTTTTTTTTTTTTTAAATTCTACGAAATCAAAGTTCTTAATATATAAACAAATATTTGCAATATATACAATATCTCAAGAAAGATACTCAAAACCATAAAAATAAAGCATTCTGAATCCTTTCTTCGTTACCCGCTTAAATAAAGTTTGATAACGTTCTGCTTACTTGTGTGCACACAAAGCAAGCGATTCATTCTCATTGGATTTTTTTTCTTTTAAAGTAATTACCAGTTGGAAATTGCCCGCTGCTTACTTCCTGCTTACATAGTAAGCAATTGAAATTTGTTCTGTTTTGTTTCTGATTTCCCATATCAGGACATATAGAGCAACATAAATAACAAACCCTCCGTCTCTTTTCAAGTTTGCTACTTATTTATTGTCTCTCTTTTAACTCGAAAGATACATAAAATCAATAATAATGACAACTTTGCAAATTTTTGATGTGGATCGGAATCAGTTAGATGATTTCTGCAAACTCACTGCTGAATTAGCAGAAGAAAGCCGAAATGGTACGCTTGACGCGAGACTCATTAGAGCGGCACAGTTGTATGAATGTCTCGCGAGCGCATACACAACAGTGCTATTGGCTGAAGAAGATAAAGTGGCGGCCAGTGTTAAACTAGTAGCAAGAGAACAGTTTGTAGAGTCCGAAAGGGAATATTTTGAATTGAAAGGAAAGTTGGATGACTTGCTAGAGCTCCAAGCTTCAGGTTGTCGAAGTGGTATCAGTCGAGAACAGTACCTGCTACCACACACAGTTTTGTCAAGATCCCAACGTGTGACTCCGAAACATTTTACGGTAGCTACGAAGAATGGCTAGCATTCATGGATGTATTCACAGCCATTTACAGCAATCATCCACATCTCACTCCTGCTCAAAAGGTTTATTATTTGAGGGATAGAACTCGGGGTAAAGCTTCGGGCTTTGCGATGAAAATTTCGCCCTTGCTTGGCAAGCGCTCAAAGATCAATATGAGAACAAACGTCTGTTAGTGGATTTTCAACATTCCACAGGCGTCAGTCGAAAATAGTGCATCCCTTAACAGAATTCAATCAACTATAAACGACTGTCGGTTCTCAAGGCACAAGATGTTCCAACAAAAGACTGGGATCTCCTCTTGGTATACCTAGCTTCAACAAAGCTCCCTGATGAAACATTACCACTTTGGGAGCAATCTCTGGAAATCCATCGTGAATTGCCTACCTGGTCTCAAATGAGCATATTTTTCTCTAGACGAATAGAAGTGCTCGAAAGGGTGAAAAAACGACCAACACATTCAGAACAAAATGCTCTAAATAAATCGCAAACGCTCCACACACAAGCGAAGTCAAGCAATTCTGTGTGCAGATGTTGCCGGAAAACTCACTCTATTCGGCAGTGCTCAGAATTTTTAAAATGAACTCCGAAAGCGAGATTTGAGCTCGTAAAAAGAAACAAAGTTTGTGTTAATTGCCTCTCTTCAGCTCATCAATCAGGGGATTGCAAAAGTACAAATTTATGCTCTAGCTGCAAAAAACCCCACCACACTCTGCTACATTTCCAAACCCAAAATTCGTTAAGCAATCAACCCTCTACTTCTCGATCAGCATCGTTTGTAACACGACTTGCTGATCAATCTCCATCTACTTCTCAAGTAGTGCATGAGATCTCTTCAACCGATGATGATTCACCGACGGTGTATTCTCATTACTCGTCGAACAATCAATCTATCGTACTTCCGACAGCACTGGTTCATGTTCAGCATAATGGTGAACTCTTCGTGCTACGAGCATTGATTGACCAAGGCTCGCAAAGGTCTTTCATTGCTGAAAAAACTCAGAAAAAACTTGCTTTGCCCACAATTTCCGAAATCACTAATATTTCAGGAATGGGTGGAACTTTTCTCCAGAGGGCGTCTAAAGTGTGTCCACTCTCTTTGACCACAAAAAATAGACAACTCTCGGTTTCAGTTCAGGCTATCGTTCTGCCAAAACTAACCAACTTTTTGCCCTCGACATATCTACCAAAGGAAAATATTGCTCAAATTGACAACTTTGACTTGGCAGACCCGAGTTTCAACAAGCCAGCACAAGTCGATCTAGTTATTGGATCGGACATAGTTCCACAGATTATGCTAAATGAATCTCAATCTCAAATCGGTGGGACTTTACTCGCTCAGAGCACTATTTTCGGCTGGATATTAAGCGGACCTCTTCCTTTCTCAAGCTGCAACTTCTCAACATTTGCATCAGCTGACTCCGAAGAGAATATCAACGCGCAACTTCGCCAGTTTTGGGAGATTGAGGAGGTAAATGTTCCAAGACCAAAATCGGATAATGATCTCAGGTGTGAGGAGTTATTTACGTCCACTACATATCGCCAACCCGATGGCAAGTACGTGGTACGTCTCCCATTTCGCCCAGAGTTTCCCGAAAAAATTTCACTTCGCTCATCTCGAAATGCCGCCATTGCTCAATATATGAGGATGGAGCGCACGCTAAGTCGAAAAGAAGAGTTAAATGTTGAGTATCACTCTGTGCTCAACGAATACTCAACTCTGAATCACATGACTATAGCTTCATCTCAAGAAGTTGGTCAAGATGGCAAATTCTTCTCTTATTATTTGCCTCATCACGCAGTTTTACGTCCTCAAAGTAAAACAACAAAGCTGCGAGTGGTTTTTAATGCCTCTAAAAAGTCTCAGAATGGCGTATCTCTCAATGATATTCTCGAGACTGGGCCCACTTTGCAAACAGATCTTGTTGGCGTAATTCTAAATTGGCGTTTTTATCAATACGTTTTTAGCGGTGATATTGAGAAAATGTATCGCCAAATTATAGTGCATAAAGATGATCGCGACTTCCAGCGTATCGTTCTTCGCACCGTTCCTGGAACCCCTATTCAGGATTTTGCTCTGAGCACGGTTACATTTGGCGTTAATTGCTCGCCTTATCTGGCAATTCGCACTCTCCACCAGTTTGCTCATGATTGCAAAGATGCCTTCCCTTTGGCAAATCCCATTTTACGCCAAGAGACGTATGTTGACGACATTCTGTCTGTTGCTCACGATTTACAAACAGCACAAGATTGCCAGTCTCAACTAATGAATACTCTTAGCAGTGCAGGATTTAACCTGCGAAAGATCACGTCCAACCATCCCCAGCTGCTGCAGAAGATTGCCCCCGACGATCTTCTAGATTCCAATTTACTCAAGATGCCCGATTTTAGTGCAACGAAGACACTCGGCATTAATTGGAACGCCATGACAGACACTTTCTCTTACTCTGTCAAAAGTGTGGTGTGAGGTCACATCTTCTATAACAAAGCGACAAATACTCTCTTATGTATCAGCTTTGTTTGACCCCGCAGGCTGGCTTACACCGATTATCGTGCAAGTCAAGATTTTGTTACAGGATTTTGTGATGCTTCTGAAAAAGCTTATTGCGCTGCTCTCTATTTGCGCATTGCCTCTCCCGAAGGCACGATTTCATCCAAACTGCTTGTAGCGAAAAGCAAAGTAGCTCCACTACAGACCCTCAGTCTCCCTCGACTTGAGTTGTCCGGAGCAGTTCTGCTTACTCGGCTAATCAAGCACGTGCTAAGTAATGTGCAGTCGTTCTCTCACCAACTGCATTTATGGTCCGATTCGTCTATCGTACTGGCTTGGTTAGACAAACCACCTCATGTCTGGTAGACGTACGTTGCGAACCGGATTGCTCTCATTCGGCAAAACGTATCGTATACTGCTTGGAGGCATGTTTCGTCAAGGGATAACCCCGCAGACCTGGAGACCCTAGGGTGTTCCACCGATGAGCTGCAGAATTGTGCTCTGTGGTGGAACGGAGTGGATTTTGCCGGACCTTTCTCGATTAAATCGTCAGTCCTACGCAACGGACCTATAATCAAGGGATATGTCTCTGTGTTTGTGTGTTTCACGTCCGCGTTCTCGGCGGCTTTCGATCGTTTTATCGGTCGGCGCGGCTTGCCCCAAAAAATGGTCTCAGACAACGGCCGGAATTTCGTTGGAGCCAGTCGGGCAATGCTGCGGGAGTTCAAAGTGTTCTTGCAATCAGCCTCTTACAGTGTCGCAAAGAAATATGCTACCCAAGGTTTCATTTGGTCTTTTATACCCCCTAGCGCCTTTCACATGGGCGGATTATGGGAAGCCGCGGTAAAGAGCTTTAAGTCGCATTTCAAAAAGGTGGCTGGCAACCACAAATTCACCTTTGAGGAATTCGCAACTCTTCTTGCTCGGATAGAAGCAGTTTTAAACTCTCGTCCGCTATCGCCTATTAGTGACTCCAGGGCATTTCCTCCGTGGGGGCCTTCTAACTGCGTTTCCGGAGGTGCCTAGAGACAATCTCCCATTGCTCAATCGTTGGGAGAAGCTCAAATGTCTGCACCAGGAATTCAGTCGGCGCTGGAACTTCACTGTCGCAGCAAGTAACTTGTCACAAGACGATTTCGTGGTCATCAAGGAGGACCTACTCCCGCCCACTGAGTGGAGGATGGGACGCGTCGTACAGACCCATCCAGGATCCGACGGACGCGTAAGAACAGTGGATATCCGTACATCTTCTGGAGTTGTGACGCTGTTATGCTGCCTATGAGCGCAAACAAAAATCAATGAATTATTTTCTTTCTCTCTCTCTCGCTCTCTCTCTCTTTATATAATATAGCTCTCTAGGCTTCTAGTTCTCGCATCACTTCAACTACGCTCGCGTGGATGGTTCACTTATCCTTCTATAAGTTCTCTAACTATATTTACCAACATTAATACAATTCTTTGTACCCAGCAGGTGTCTTCGGCAGTGTCAAATTTGAAAGAAGCAGCATGCCATCCGGCACTGCCTGAAATTTCGTCGAATGACACCAATACAGCGTCGACAAACTGCGAGGCGCCTTGGCTATTGCGGTAACATGTCTGCGATGTGTGTGGGGACATCCACCATACCATGCTACACGTCTCTTTCGAGGAGATGCAGAAGGCCTCGAAAGCTTATGAGGGTGGACGGCGTACTAGGCCGCGACCTCATGGGGATCTCCGGAAGCGGCTCAACCAACAACGGGCTCCAGCGGAGGCTCCATCCAGCTCGGGACTAAAGCGACAGTCTCGCTCAAGAGTGCGCAAGAGTCAAGGGGCGCGTCGACGATCAAGCGCTGATGACAACGCTCAGAGATGCGTCGAGGTGGCCATCCGAAGCCTGTCAAAGCTGGCGGATGCACTCCAAGTTGCCACTCGGCAATGCGGGCGGCATGTTCGCGCCAGGTCGAACCGCGACTAGCTACTTAATTTAAAGCTTAAATGTAACGGACTGTAGTTAGCCTAAGGCGACGACTCTGAGGTTGTACATGCCGGTTAACCGACGTCTAAATCGGTTAACGGGAAAGCAAGACATTTTTTGGATGTTTGGCGCAACTTTGGAGTTGGCGCAAACAGCAGTCCATTCGGACCCAGCAACGTATAAACATTCGCTTGTAAACTACGCAAAATAAAACTGTAACTTTTTTTTCGAAACCAAATCGTTTGTTGTTTCAATTCGTTTTTTTTCGGTTGTGTTAACTTCGTTCTTTTTCTGCGATCTTATCCGCGCGTCACCACTCATTGCAACAGGAAAGGAACGAAACCACCAGCCAAACCCAACACCAACAAGGCAACGACGGCTGCAGCGGCGTACATTGCGGCAACACCACCCATGTAAGTCCTCGGCGGCTTTCTATTCCCTTCATAGCAAAACTCTAGTTGAACGGTCTCTACCCGTTCAAATCACTTTAATCAAAAAAAAAAAGCAGTGCTAGCTAGAGTACGGTGTTTTTTACATGGTCCTTCGAGCCTTTTTTGAAAAGCGCTATACTTTTATATACATATACTCATATATATATAAGTACAGCAAAAGTACTTGTTTGCCGCCAATTTGGTACATAACATTGTACATAGATACTTATATACAACTATATACTTATATATATTCACATATATATATACAGTATATAATAATTATTACCCGCCAATTTTGTATATAACTATATACAATTAATAGCTCATATATACTACTAATATATACCCATATATATTTAAATTTTACGCAGCAAAAATAATAAAATACAATAATAAAGTGAGCGTCGATCAATCTAAATTTTTTTTTTTTTTTTGCTCTTAAAATACAAATTTTAAAATTTTCGCAGCCATTAATTTATTTTACAAATTTAATTAAAACATTTACAAACATAAATCAACATTAAAATTGTGTTGCACATTTAAGAAAACGATTAAAAGCAACAAAATCGACAAAAAAAAAAAAAAAAATCAACAAAAAATAAACAAACGAAAAGTAAAAGTAAAAGCTGTGCCAAATTTACAACAACAAAAAATTACCCATTGGAATAATTTATATATACATATATGTACATACATATAAATAAAGTGCAAACAATTATTTAAGCAACAACAAAAATACATAGAAGTATAAATTGTTATTACGTGCATATACAGATATATATATACATACATATATACAAAGTGCGCTACTATTTAGGCCCTGTACCGAAGGTACAAGAGCCTATTGGGTTTGTGCAAATGTATGTAACAGGTAGAAATAATGGTCGGAGACCCCCCAAAGTTACCCCCATTATGGTCAGGAGTGATAGAGGAGTCGATATAGACATGTCCGTCTGTGCGTCCGTCCGTCCGTCCGTATGAACGAAAGGATCTCGAAACGGTAATAGATAGAGACTTCGTGTTTTTTGCATTCGACTAGGACTGCTCCGGAATTTCACAAGTTTATTTTAAAAACTTGCCCCTTCACCCCCTTCCCCATAAAATCACCACCAAGGGTAAAAATTTCTTCGGCACAAAAAAAAGTAAGTAAGCCAGTATAGAGATATCGTCCTTCTTAGCCAAAATCCGAAAAGTTCATCAAAAATCGGATAATAAATGACGATTTTATAAGCAATTGAATTTGAACGACTCCCCTTTTCTTTTCATTCATATTCGCGCAGTGAGAAGTGGTCATGTGTTTGGTCATAAGCTTGGGAAACATTTAATGTGTTTGTTAGGCGAACTGAACTGGTACAGGGCCTCTTACAGTCGGTTACGCCCGACTGAAATTTCCTTACTTGTTTTTTTTTGTTTTTTTCTCAATTTTAAAGAGAAAAAATTTAAAGTAAATAAAATTCTGTGTGTAATAAGTGTTTTAAATGTATTCATATAATAATTATGTTGAATATATTTGTATATACCTACAACGCAGTATGTCTTCATGTGTGTGAGTCGTTGCCTGTGAGCGGCGCTCACTCTCTCTTTCTCTCTCTTTGTATACACATGATATTCGACTGCCTGCGCGCAGTCAAACGTAACTTTAAGTTAGTCCACAATAAACGATCGTCGTGAAAACAACGCGTTTGTCCTCTGAATAATATTTTCAATAGGTTATGAGCCGCAGCGTGGCCGCGACGGCAGCATGGAACAAGCTGAAGGAGATTCATATGCCAAGTGGACCGGCAAGTAAAATCCAAGTATTCAGACTGTTGCTGTATACATATAAAAATGAGTGATGCGGAAAGCATTGTAAATCAAAAAACGAGTGAACACAAAGAAAGGGCGCAAAGACAACAACAACGTCGTCTGTTGGTCGTGTGGCGTTCGAGGTCACATAGCAGTTAATTGCAAAGCAAAGTCGGGAGAGACTAAAAATGCAAAAACACACAAATGAAATAAAACAATTGTCTTCGCTGCAGCTGCGCAGAATAGCGGTGTGCTAGCAAAAAATGATTGGTGCCTAGACACTGGCGCGACAGCTCATTTGTGTTGCGATAGATAGATGTATGTAGAATTTTCTGAGCATAGAGAAAAAATCGTGCTGGCCGGCAACAAATACATAGAAGCTGAGGGGCGCGGTACGGTTCGTTTGCAGTGGCGTCATAGTACGCTCGAATTAATTTATGTACTGTATGTGAAGGAGTTGCAATTTAACTTCATGTCGATAACGAAAGCAAACGAAAAGGGACTCAGTGTAAATTTTGAGAAAAACGATGCTTACATAAAAAATCATAAAGGAAAAGCACAAAAGAAAAACGATTTGTTCTTTTTTGAAAGTGAACATAAAAAGTGCTATGCAGCGCAAACAGATACAACGCAAATGGTCTTGTGGCATAATCGTTTTGGACATTTAAACTTTGGTAGTTTAAATAAAATGATTACCAAAAACATGGTATATGGCTTAAAGGTTAAGAGACGTGTGCAAAAAGCAAAATCTGGGAAAAACAGTTTCTTAAAGCCTCTACCAATCGTGCGAAGGATGTATTAGGCTTGGTGCATACAGACAGTTTGTGGCTCCGATGAATTCGAGTCCGTATGACGGTACTCGAGACGGTGAAATTCTTGAGAAATTCAAAGAATTTAAAGCATTGGCGGAAAAGCAAAATGGTGTGGAGGAGCGCGCGAATAGAACATTGGTGGAAATGGCACGTAACATGATGTTGCATGCTGGTGTTGGCGAATCATTTTGGGCAGAAGCTATTAAAGCTGCTACGTATCTACGTAACCGGGCCGAGACGTCAACGTTAACTGACAGGATCACGAATGTATTCAATAACAAACAGATTTATATTGACAGTAGAGACATTAATAATAATAATGTCATTAACATCATCCGAAGAGAAATCACAAAAGGTAAAATAGCAAATTGGTCAACATGTTGGGTTTACATTAACATTTATATTTTGTTGTCAATATAATGAAGTTAATATGTTTACATTTTAAATAAGTTTGTAAATGTAGACATATTGCGTTGAGAAGGAGTGTTGAATATATTTGTATATACCTACAACGCAGTATGTCTTCATGTGTGTGAGTCGTTGCCTGTGAGCGGCGCTCACTCTCTCTCTCTCTCTTTGTATACACATGAAATTCGACTGCCTGCGCGCATTCAAACGTAACTTTAAGTTAGTCCACAATAAACGATCGTCGTGAAAACAACTGTTTGTCCTCTGAATAATATTTCCAATAAATTATAATTTTAAATTTCAAAAAAAAACAAGTAAGAAAATCACAGTCGGGCGTAACCGACTGTAAGAGGCCCTGTACCAGTGCAGGTCGCCTAACAAACACATTAAATGTTCCCCTAGCTTATGACCAAACACATGACCACTTCTCACTGCACGACTAAGTGCCTTTTAAAACATTTTTTTATGTATGAAACGAAAAGGGGGGTCGCTCAAATTCAATTGCTCATAAAATCGCCATTTATTATCCGATTTTGATGAACTTTTCGGATTTTGGCTAAGAAGGACGATATCTCTATACTGGCATACTTACTTTTTTTTGTGCCGAAGAAATTTTTACCCTTGGGGGTGATTTTATGGGGAAGGGGGGGAGGGGCAAGTTTTTAAAATAAACTTGTGAAATTCCGGAGCAGTCCTAGTCGAATGCAAAAAACACGAAGTCTCTATCTATTACCGTTTCCGAGATCCTTTCGTTCATACGGACGGCCAGACGGACAGACGGACATGTCTATATCGACTCCTCTATCGCTCCTGACCATAATGGGGGTAACTTTGGGGGGTCTCCGATTATTATTTCTACCTGTTACATACATTTGCACAAAACCAATAGGCTCTTGTACCTTCGGTACAGGGCCTAAAAAAATAAAATTGTTTTACATACATATATGTGCACATATGTAAATACATTGTTTTGGTTTTTTGCATTGGAAAACGCAATTGCGGACACAAAATATATACGCGCAAAAATATAATTTTGGTCACAAAAATATATACACGCAAAATTAAAATTTTGTAAAGTGACATAAAATTTCGTGAATTTATTAATATATAAGATTTGCCGCCATATTTTCATAAATACATATATATTCACATACACACACACATTTACACAAATTGTATCATACATTGCACACTACACTCATATATATATATATATATATATAATGTATATATACTATATACAATATCATATCATATCAATATCATCATATACATACTATATACACATTTGCACACTGCATTATATATAAAAATTTGCACACTACACACATTATAAATACAAATTTGCACACTACACACAGATCTACATATTATACATATATACATTTGTAAACTACACACATATCTATATATTATATATAAAAATTTTGTACACTACACTCATATTTACTGTACACTACACATACATTAAAAAAAAAAAAAAAAAAAAAAAAATAAATAAAAAATAAATGTTAGCATTTACCCCGCTTTACGAAAATTTAATAAAAAAAAACAACATACATTAAAATTGTAAACAATTATAATTATATATATATACATATATAATATATTTATATATAGATATATATGCGGAATAAGAAACATACAAAAAAAAAAAAAAAAACGAACATACACATATCTGCATACAGATTATAAGATGTAAATATTTTTGCGCGTTTTTTTTTTACAAAATTAAGCGACAGTTGGAAAAAGTTTTTTTTTTTTTGTTTATTTTTTGCACAGTATATAAAAATTAAACAGCTTTATACAAATTTCTGCCCAATTTTTTTTATATATTCTATTAAAAAGTGCAAATTCCATATACACTGAAATAAGAGAAAAAACATTTTTTTTCTCTTATTTCTACGAAATCAAAGTTATTAATATATAAACAAATATTTGCAATATATACAATATCTCAAAAAAAAAATACTCAAAACCAAAAAAAAAAAAAAAAAAAAACCATTCTGAATCCTTCCTTCGTTAACCGCTTAACTAAAGTTTGATAACGTTCTGCTTACTTATGTGCACACAAAGTAAGCGATTCATTCTCATTGGATATTTTTTCCCTTAAAGTAATTACCAGTTGGAAATTGCTCGCTGCTTACTTCCTGCTTACATAGTAAGCAGTTGAATTTTTTTTTGAATTAAAAGGAAAGTTGGATGACTTGCTAGAGCTCCAAGCTTCAGGTTCTCGAAGTGGTAACAGTCGAGCTGCTTCCTCCACCCAAGTAAGAACAGTACCTGCTACCACACACAGTTTTGTCAAGATCCCAACGTGTGATAAGGAAACATTTTACGGTAGCTACGAAGAATGGCCAGCATTCAGGGATGTATTCACAGCCATTTACAGCAATCATCCACATCTCACTCCTGCTCAAAAGCTTTATTATTTGAGGGATAGAACTCGGGATAAAGCTGGTGCAATTGTAAAAAGATTCGGGCTTTGCGATGAGAATTTCGCCCTTGCTTGGCAAGCGCTCAAAGATCAATATGAGAACAAACGTTTGTTGGTGGATCTTCAACTTAAGAGTCTTTTCAACATTCCACAGGCGTCAGTCGAAAATAGTGGATCCCTTAACAGAATTCAATCAACTATAAACGACTGTCCCTCGGTTCTCAAGGCACAAGATGTTCCAACAAAAGACTGGGATCCCCTCTTGGTATACCTAGCTTCAACAAAGCTCCCTGATGAAACATTAACACTTTGGGAGCAATCTCTGGAAATCCATCGTGAATTGCCTACCTGGTCTCAAATGAGCATATTTTTCTCTAGACGAATAGAAGTGCTCGAAAGGGTGAACACGATGAAAGTGTCTAATGCCACACTTCAGCCCAATCAGATTGCAAAGTACAAACTTATGCTCTAGCTGCAAAAAACCGCACACACTCTGCTCTTTCCAAGCCCAGAATTCGTTAAGAATCAACCCTCTACTTCTCGATCAGCATCGTTTGTAACACAGTTGCGATCAATCTCCTCTACTTCTCAAGTAGTGCATGAGATCTCTTCAACCAATGATGACTCACCAACGGTGTATTTCATACTCGTCGAACAATCAATCATCTACTTCCGACAGCACTGGTTCATGTTCACATAATGGTCAACTCTTCGTCTAAGAGCATGGATTGACCAAGGCTCGCAAAGGCTTTCATTGCTGCAAAAAACTCGAACAACCAATCTGCGTACTTCCGACAGACTTCCGAATTCATAATATTTCAGGAATGGGTCGGAACTTTCTCGATCCAGAGTGGCGTCTAAAGTGTGTCCACTCTCTTTGACCACAAAAAATAGACAAGTCTCGGTTTCAGTTCAGGCTATCGTTCTGCCAAAACTAACCAACTTTTGCCCTCGACATATCTACCAAAGGAAAATATTGCTCAAATTGACAACTTTGACTTGGCAGACCCGAATTTCAACAAGCCAGCTCAAGTCGATCTAGTTATTGGATCTGACATGTTCACGATTATGCTAAATGAGCTCTTCAATCTACTTACTCGCTCAGAGCACTATTTTCGGCTGGATATTAAGCGGACCTCTTCCTTTCTCAAGCTGCAATTTCTCAACATTTGCATCAGCTGACTCCGAAGAGAATATCAACGCGCAACTTCGCCAGTTTTGGGAGATTGAGGAGGTAAATGTTCCAAGACCAAAATCGGATAATGATCTCAGGTGTGAGGAGTTATATACGTCCACTACATATCGCCAACCCGATGGCAAGTACGTGGTACGTCTCCCATTTCGCCCAGAGTCCCAAAAATTTCACTGGCTATCTCGAAATGCCACCATTGCTCAAATTGAGGATGGAGCCCGCTAAGTCGAAAAGAAAAGTTAAATGTTGAGTATCACTCTGTGCTCAACGAATACTCAACTCTGAATCACATGACTATAGCTTCATCTCAAGAAGTTGGTCAAGATGGCAAATTCTTCTCTTATTATTTGCCTCATCACGCAGTTTTACGTCCTCAGAGTAAAACTACAAAGCTGCGAGTGGTTTTCAACGCCTCCAAAAAGTCTCAGAATGGCGTATCTCTCAATGATATTCTCGAGACTGGGCCCACTTTGCAAACAGATCTTCTTGGCGTAATTCTAAATTGGCGTTTTTATCAATACGTTTTTAGCGGTGATATTGAGAAAATGTATCGCCAAATTATAGTGCATAAAGATGATCGCGACTTCCAGCGTATCGTTCTTCGCACCGTTCCTGGAACCCCTATTCAGGATTTTGCTCTGAGCACGGTTACATTTGGCGTTAATTGCTCGCCTTATCTGGCAATTCGCACTCTCCACCAGTTAGCTCATGATTGCAAAGATGCCTTCCCTTTGGCATATCCCATTTTACGCCAAGAGACGTATGTTGACGACATTCTGTCTGGTGCTCACGATTTACAAACAGCACAAGATTGCCAGTCTCAACTAATGAATACTCTTAGCAGTGCAGGGTTTAACCTGCGAAATATCACGTCCAACCATCCCCAGCTGCTGCAGAAGATTGCCCCCAACGATCTTCTAGATTCCAATTTACTCAAGATGCCCGATTTAAGTGCAACGAAGACACTCGGCATTAATTGGAACGCCATGACAGACACTTTCTCTTACTCTGTCAAAAGTGTGGAGGTCACATCTTCTATAACAAAGCGACAAATACTCTCTTATGTACCAGCTTTGTTTGACCCCGCAGGCTGGCTTACACCGATTATCGTGCAAGCCAAGACTTTGTTACAGCAACTTTGGCTGGAAGGTAACGGTTGGGACGATGCAGTAAAGCCTCTTTCCCTTATAAGATGGCATAACTTTTTGAAAAATCTTTCGGCTATTGAAGCAATCCGGATACCACGCTGGCTCGGGTTCTCCCTAAGCCCGGATATACAGCTACACGGATTTTGTGATGCTTCTGAAAAAGCTTATTGCTCTGCTCTCTATTTGCGCATTGCCTCTCCCGAAGGCACGATTCATCCAGACTGATTGTAGCGAAAAGCAAAGTAGTTCCACTACAGACCCTCAGTCTCCCTCGACTTGAGTTGTCCGGAGCAGTTCTGCTTACTCGGCTAATCAAGCACGTGCTAAGTAATGTGCAGTCGTTCTCTCACCAACTGCATTTATGGTCTGATTCGTCTATCGTACTGGCTTGGTTAGACAAACCACCTCATGTCTGGAAGACGTACGTTGCGAACCGGATTGCTCTCATTCGGCAAAACGTATCGAATACTGCTTGGAGGCAGTTTTCGTCAAGGGATAACCCCGCAGACCTGGGGACCCGAAGGTGTTCCACCGATGAGCTGCAGAATTGTGCTCTGTGGTGGAACGGACAGTCATGGCTTACTCAACAGCCAAATACGTGGCCCACTACGCAACCTCTTCATATCGCTCCACCCGAAGCAAAGAAAGTGGAGGTATTGCATACTGTTCAGGAGGATTGGGACACTTACTCGGAGTTTACTTCGTACCCTCGAGCTAAGACCACAGCACGCATGCTAATGATGGTTCACTCCAGCAGCAAATCCCAAGTAGATGCTAATATTCAGCACGCTGACATAAGCACGGCTAAGGTGCGTTTAGTTCGTGCAGCACAAAAGCACTACTACCCACAAGAGTACTCCTAGAAAGGTCAGCCGGTTCTTCGAAAAATTCACTTGCATCCCTTAATTTGATGTTGGATGCAGATGGTCTGATTCGGGTTGATGGTCGCCTATCTCACGCTATTTTATCCTACAGCGAACGGCAACCCATCTTGCTTCCGAGCAAGTCCCGATTATGCAATTTGTTTCTTCAGTTCGTGTATAATACTTATTGCACGCTGAAGTACAATTGATGATGCGAGCAGTTCGCCAGGAATTACGTGCCCAGATTAAAAAACTATATCAAAGTTTGTGTCCGTAACTGCAAAACGTGCATATACAAGCAGAAACTTCAGTGTCAGTTGATGGCTCCTCTGCCTCCTGAGCGTATACGTTTTGCGCCTCCATTTACGGTCACTGGAGTGGATTTCGCCGGACCTATCTCGATTAAATCGTCAGTTCTACGCAACGGAGCTATAATCAAGGGATATGTCTCTGCGTAGGTGTGTTTCACCTACCAAAGCTATCCACCTGAGGTAGTGTCAGCTCTCACTGCAACCGCGTTCTCGGCGGCATTCGATCGTTTTAAATTCGTTGGAGCCAGTCGGGCAATGCTGCGATAGTTCAAAGTGTTCTTGCCACCATCGCTCTGACAGTTTGTTTGTTTAAATGGCCGTCAACCGTCTGCCGGTCATAGCCGCGTCCAGGAAAGCGCGCCAGCATCCATAATCCTGTGCGCGCTGGCGCCAGTCGTTCTGAATGCCAAGTACGGAGAGATCTCTCCATACCTCTATGTCGGCGTTCACCAATCAAGTTTGGGCCCCCCATGTAAACCATGCGTGCTGGAGCTCTTTCGTCGATTCGTATGAGGTGCCCAGCCCAGTGCAGCTGCTGGAATCTAATGCGCTGGACTCATGTCAACCCATCGAATAGCTCGTACAGCTCGCGGTTCATACGGGACCTAAACTCGTCGCCGACTCTAATAGGACCAAAGATCCTGCGAAGAATCTTCCTCTCTCGCAAAGAAATATGCTACCCAAGGTTTCATTTGGTCTTTTATACCCCCTAGCGCCCCTCACATGGGCGGATTATGGGAAGCCGCGGTAAAGAGCTTTAAGTCGTATTTCAAAAAGGTGGCTGGCAACCACAAGTTCACCTTTGAGGAATTCGCAACTCTTCTTGCTCGGGTAGAAGCAGTTTTAAACTCTCGTCCGCTATCGCCTATTAGTGACGATCCGTCGGAACTGCTTTCCTTAACTCCAGGGCATTTCCTCCGTGGGGGCCCTCTAACTGCGTTTCCGGAGGTGCCTAGAGACAATCTCTCATTGCTCAATCGTTGGGAGAAGCTCAAATGCCTGCACCAGGAATTCAGTCGGCGCTGGAAATCAGAATATTTAACGAAACTTCACCGTCGCAGCAAGTGGAAACAGCCTCATCGTAACTTGTCACAAGACGATTTCGTGGTCATCAAGGAGGACCTACCACGAGTGGAGGATGGGACGCGTCGTACAGACCCATCCAGGATCCGACGGACGCGTACGAACAGTGGATATCCGTACATCTTCTGGAGTTGTGACGCGTGCTGTCGCAAAATAGGTTCTGCTGCCTATGAGTGCCAATGAATTATTTTCTTTCTCTCTCTCTCGCTCTCTCTCTCTTTATATAATATAGCTCTCTAGGCTCCTAGTTCTCGCATCCCCTCGCTCGCGTGGATGGTTGACTTATCCTTCTATAAGTTCTCTAACTATATCCACCAACACTAATACAATTCTTTGTACCCAACAGGTCTCTTCGGCAGTGTCAAATTTGCAAGAAGCAGCATGCCATCCGGCACTGCCTGAAATTTCGTCGAATGACACCCATACAGCGTCGACAAACTGCGAGGCGCCTTGGCTATTGCGGTAACTGCCTCGCTCGGTCGCACCAGATCGGAGAGTGCCGCTCTAGAGATGTCTGCGGTGTGTGTGGGGACATCCACCATACCATGCTACACGTCTCTTTCGAGGAGATGCAGAAGGCGTCGAAAGGTTATGAGGGTGGACGGCGTACTAGGCCGCGACCTCATGGGGATCTCCGGAAGCGGCTCAACCAACAACGGGCTCCAGCGGAGGCTCCATCCAGCTCGGGACTAAAGCGACAGTCTCGCTCAAGAGTGCGCAGGAGTCAAGGGGCGCGTCGATGATCAAGCGCTGATGACAACGCTCAGAGATGCGTCGAGGTGGCCATCCGAAGCCTGTCAAAGCTGGCGGATGCTCTCCAAGTTGCCACTCGGCAAGGCGGGCGGCATGTTCGCGCCAGGTCGAACCGCGACAAGTTACTTAATTTAAAGCTTAAATGTAACGGACTGTAGTTAGCCTAAGGCGACGACTCTGAGGTTGTACATGCCGGTTAACCGACGTCTAAATCGGTTAACGGGAAAGCAAGGCATTTTTTGGATGTTTGGCGCAACTTTGGAGTTGGCGCAAACGGCAGTCCATTCGGATCCAGCAACATATAAACATTCGCTTGTTAACTACGCAAAATAAAACTGTAACTTTTTTTGCGAAACCAAATCGTTTGTTGTTTCAATTCGTTTTTTCGGTTGTGTTAACTTCGTCTTTTTCTGCGATCTCATCCGCGCGTCGCCAGTGCAACAGGAAAGGAACGAAACCACCAGCCATACCCAACACCAACAAGGCAACGACGGCTGCAGCGGCGTACATTGCGGCAACACCACTGATGTAAGTCCTCGGCGGCCTTCTATTCCCTTCATAGCAAAACTCTAGTTGAACGGTCTCTACCCGTTCAACTCACTTTAATCAAAAAAAAAGCAGTGCTACCTATAGCGCGGAGTTTTTTACAACGATTTTAGTTGCTCTATAGCTGTTGAGTCTCCTGGACGGACTTTATAACGTTCCTTTTCTACACACATTAATAGAATGTTCGCACTTTATTTTACAGTATATTTATTCAATTTTGATTAAGTAATTAATGATGTAATGTAAACTTTATAATAACAAAGGCGAAAAATGAATGACAAATTATATATTAGCGATATACAAAATGAGAGCAACTGCGAGAGCAAAAATGCGTGATTTATTAATTTAATGTGTAGCTCACGCTGGTTTCCAAATGACGACTGATCTTCTTCTTACTTCAAAAATACCTAGCTAGTTAACTACTTCGATTACGACGCTGTTTAAATATCGGTAGTCGGTCGCTTGTAATCGTTGGGCGTTATATTTAAAAAGCTACTTGCGTCCGTAACATCCCGCCCACCGTAAAACAACTACGGAGTTTTACCTAACACGTCAAGTATAGCAAGTTTGGATACAGGTCGCTTTAGTATTCCTGATGATGTCTGTATTTCAGCGATTCTGACTTGCCCGTCTTTAGCCTGTATAGCTCGGAGTACTATTCCCTTTTTCCAGAAGCCTCTTGCTTTGTTTTCATCGCAAACTATGACGACATCTCCAGCCTTGATTGGTTTTACAGGAGCGAACCATTTTGTACGTTTGGTCAAAGTTGGCAAATATTCTCTATCCACCGTCGCCAAAAGTTATCTTTCAATTGTTGTGAAATACAATATTGTTTGTGATAACAGAAGCTACCAGGTTCACCAGACGTTTGTGTGGAGTTCCTAACAAAAAGTGATTTGGCGTCAAAGGTTCTGGATCATCAACGGCTGTTTATGATATTCTCTGCCTCTATTAACAAACATCTCAATGTTTCTACCTTTGGCGCCTGTTCTTTCAGAGTTATTGCTAGCACACTCTTTGTAGATTGTACTAACCGCTCCTAGCATCCGCCTGAACTAGGATTAGCTGGACAGTTGAACTCCCATTTTATTTCTTTTACTACCAATTTTGCCTTAATATAATCCCAGTCGAACAAATCATTTGCCTTTTTCATTTGACTGTTCGCACCAACAAAATTTGTTTCCATGTCAGACCGTATGGTATTTGGAATTCCTCTTCTGTTGACGAAGTTTCTGATCACTATAATACAAGCATCCGACGACAAGTCTTCTGCGAGTTCCAAATGTATAGCTCTAATAGTGAGACAAGTGAATAGTGCTACCCATCTTTTTTCACGTCATCGTCCGATGGTTACCATAACTGGTCCAAACTGACATATCGTTTTTGACCGTTTTACAATGCTGCGCAAGTTAATCACCCAAAATTTCCGACGAATTTCGTTCACAATCAACTCATCATTTTAATGATAATATATTTCATGATAATATCTGACATTTAGGTTAGTCAACGCTTGTCCTTTTGGCAATATTATTGGCTGACGCGTCCTTTGTGGCAATATAGTCGCATAATCCAATCTTCCATTCACAACCAGTATGCCGTGTTCGTTTAATGCAGGGGACAAGGAGTAAATTGTACTGCTCTTCGAAATTATACCTTGTTTCTGTAGTATGTCGACTTCTTCTGTAAATGTTTGATACTGTACCAGTCTGCATACTATGAATTCAGCACGACTTAGCTCCTCTAATGACAATTCGCCTTTTACTTTATGATCTTCTGGCCGCCGAAGACGTTGCATGAATCTTAATATCCAGTCCATAGTTCGCTTCAGGCGAAGGTAGTTGGAAAATCGATTAATATCGATTATAGGCTCTTTAGCAACAGCTAATACAATTTTACGTCGTTCTATATTATCGTCGATAGAAACACCCATTTCCTGTGTTGGCCAACATTGTTCATTCTCAATTAAAAATTGTGGTCCTTTCGTCCAAATATTTTCTGGTTCATATTTAAAGGCTTTTTGAGTTTTAGTAGCCTTATCTGCTACATTTAGGTGTGTTGGTATCCAGCGCCAATCATTTTCATTGGTTGTTTCTAAAATTTCACTGATGCGATGCGCTACGAACTGCTTATATTGACGATGGTCAGATTTTATCCACGATATTACGGTTCGGGAATCTGACCATAACACTGAACGCTGTACATATATTTCATGACTTTTCAATATTGAGTTCTTCAGCCTAGTGCCTAAAACGGCCGCTTGTAGTTCCAGCCTTGGCACTGATAACATCTTCAGAGGAGCACACTTAGTTTTACCAGCGACAAAAACTAATTCAATATTTTGTTCAAAACAAATACGCCAATAATCTACTGCTGCAAATGCTTGTTCGCTAGCGTCTACAAAAACATGAAGTTCTATCTCGTGTTAGGAATTTCGACGAGTAGCATCGATCAAGTTTAAATTGTTTAACTTTGTCCAGTTGTTCTTTTCAATGCTTAAATGACTTGAATAGTTCTTCCGGTAATAAATCGTTCCAATGAATGCCTGTACGCCATACTTCTTGTATTAAAATTTTTCCATATATAAGATCTACAAGCATTCCAAATGGATCGTATACGGACATAACTAAGCTTAATAGTTGTTTTTTTTTTTGTTGGCCGTTTTATTCCATTTACTATATCTTTGTCAACACGATTCATTTTTAAGTCAAACATAAATGTATCCATTTGACTGTCCCAGTACATTCCCAAAATTTTGTCAATACCTCCGCTATCCATCTTGATGGTTATCTTTGAATCATATTTTTGATCATTTCCATTTAACTTTTGTTGCACATCCGCTACGTTTGATATAAAACCTCTTAATTCAAAGTTCGCCATTTCGTGTACTCTTTTAACTTCACTGCTGATTTCATATGCCTCTTGCTTTGAAGCAAAACTCTCTACAAAGTCGTCGACATAGTGCCTTGATTCAATGGCATTGATTACATCCTTTTTGTATTTTGTAGCGTTGCGCGCATTTAAATTTTTTATATATTGGGCGCAACAAGGGGAACAAGCTGCACCGAAAATCATAACCCTCATTTTATAAACGTTAGCTTTACTGCTTGCATCGCCGTTCCGCCATAAAAATCGTAAAGAATCTTGATCAGTTTGCTTGACTCTTACTTGTAAAAACATTTCCTTTATATCTGCGCATACAGCCACACTACCTTGTCGAAATTTGAATAAAATCTCAGTTAATGGAGGATTTTCGTCAGGTCCTTTTAATAATTTTGTCTTTAATGACACACCATCCACAGCTGCTGCTGCATCAAATACCAGTCTCATCTTTTTCGGTTTGTTTATGCTGTATACACCAAAATGTGGTAAATACCAAGTACGTGGGCCAATTTGTGCAGTTTCTTCATTTGTTAATTGAACTGCATATCCTTTTTTTACAAAATACATAACAGCTTTTTCATATTCAACTTGTTAATTTGTTCCTTTTATTTTATTTTCAACTGTAGTCAATCTTTTTAAGGCCATTCCATAACTGTCTGGAAATACAAATGTATCTTCTGCCCATAATAGTCCAGTTTCATAAGCGCCGCCAATCCGCTTTGTGGTATCTATTAGTATCTTTCGAGCTCTTGTAGTGTTAATTGATTCTAAAGCTTTAGTTGGGACCTTCACACCAAAGTTTTCTGTTGTAAAATAATCTGCTATTATTTTGTTCATTTCGTTTTGCATATCGTTGCCCTCATTTGTTCGTGCATGCAATACTGCAGATAGCTGCGCTGGTCTTGTCGATCTGCTTGATTCTGTTGAACCATAGACTAGCCAACCCAATGGTATCTTTGCTTGGATTCGCATTAACGTATCCTTTAATTGGTAAATTCTTCAAATATGGAAACTTAGAGCATATAGAACTCATGAAGAGGTAAGTCTATGTTAGGAATTGTATTACCGTTTAATGTCAACCAATTTTTCTCACCATTTGCTGCTCTAATCTTTATGTGGCACTTGCTTGTCACTACGTCCTTGACGTGACTACCAATACAGTTCAACGTTAACCGCCCTGTGCGACATTGAAGACCTGTGCACCGTCAGCCGATGCAACGCCGGAACCAGTTGCACTACCATATGTGCCGCCACGTGCGACGTTGTTACCATGTGCACCGCCAGTCGATGCATTGTCAAGATGAGTTGCGCTACCCATTGTATTGCCGGAGCAAAATGTGCTGCCACTTGCGACGTTGTAAAGTTCATAAAAATCGGATAATAATCGACGATTTTATAAGCAATTGAGTTTGAACGACCCCCTTTTCTTTTCATTCATATTCGCGCAGTGAGAAGTGGTCATGTGTTTGGTCATAAGCTCGGGAAACATTTAATATGTTTGTTAGGCGACCTGAACTGGTACAGGGCCTCTTACAGTCGGTTACGCCCGACTGTATTTCCATACTTGTCTTTTCATTCATTCAGTGAGAAGTGGTCATGTGTTTAGTCATATGCTCGGGAAACATTTAATGTGTTTGTTAGGCGACCTGAACTGGTACAGGGCCTCTTACAGTCGGTTACGCCCGACTGAAATTTCCTTACTTGTTTCAAAATGCTTCTAACACACATAATCGCTGCACTACTCAAAACTTTGTTAGTAAAACATTGTTCAGACAGTAGAATATATTCGACACTCTCATCACAACGCATTGACAAAAGATTCAAATATATACAAGTTGTAACTAAATGTGACAGCAATCTCAACGAAATTAGTTATTACTGCCAGATAACTGGAACTGTGTGATCTAAGCTTAACGTATAAATTAAACTGTGACATATAGAATATACGTACTATTTGTTACAGATTTATTAAACCCTTTGAAATTCTATTCAATCGATGCTTAATTCCATCGATTAAAAATAATGACTTACCGTCATTAGTCAAATCTGCTACAATATTACTGTTAAGGCATTTCATCAATGCTTATAATTACAACATTAAATCATAAATTAATTATTAATTTTAAGTCAATTGAATTAGAGCACATATATTGTAGTAGATTAACTTAATTGAATAGTAACAGTCAAAACTGTCAAGCAGTAACTAGTACAAATAGCATACAGTATTTTTAAACTCGTTCGCATTTTTTAACCGCCTGCATGCGGGGCAGTTACTGTAACAAGTTGAAAGGAATAAACCAAAGTTAATTGTCGATCAACTGCTAAACGCAAGCCAAGTGCCTTCTTAATTTCACTTTTTAATAAAAAAGCAGTAGCCACGACTACCACGAAAGTTGCAATAACCTAGAGTTAGCCCTACGAGTTTGGGTCTGCAATAATTCTAAACATTTTGGCGCCCCCGGGTGGACTAGCCGTGTCTTCGCCACTTAAAATAATCAAAAGTGAATTAAAATAAAAATTAAATTTGTAAAAAACGGCATTAAACGGCGGCAGGCGAGTTGCTGACATGGGAGTCCGCTTTATTTGTCTGTCATGCCAAGAATGTATCGCGTTGTACCTTGGCAGCACAGGCAGTAATAAGAACAGCTGATTAGGAAGAGGAAGCGAAAAATAAAAACAAAACAATTAAAAGAAAAATAAAGGAATTAATGGAAATCGGGCGAATGGAACAGAAAAGCGCGCGCATTTGTTTTGGTGTGGACAGTTATTTGGTGTGGAACACAAAAGGAGGGAGTGAATGCGGGAAGTAAGCTGAAAAACAACGCTATAAAAAAAACCTTAACGCTGTGCTGCGGCAGTCGAAAGGATTGAACCCTCGATCTGCACGTCTGAACGCCACTAGGGACAAGCGACTTAAGTTGCCCTTCTCTGCGAGGACCACCGCCCATTCGCTCAGCCACCACCACCGTCTTCACGTTTTTGTTAAAACTGTTGGTGCTACACCGCGTACTGTGCGCAGCCGCATACAGTTTTGTACCAATCCCGGCAACGCCGCATAACTTTTAGAAACGCCACTCGACGAGAAACTCAAGGAACTCCGTATACGTAGCCAGTACGCGCTGACGTATACGGACACATGTACGTTTTTCATTTGTTGTAATTAAATTTAAAGCAATTGTAACCTAATCGAACATTTTCTTTTTTTATAATAAAACACTTGAAACCTGACATACCGCTCGGCCAATTTTACAACAA
>JAWNNP010002888.1:0-16177 GCA_035044805.1 Leucophenga maculata | reverse complement strand
AAATGTTGCCAATACCGATATTTCATTATCGACAGATAGGACCGATCTTGATAGGCCAATCATCGGCTGTACAAAATATAGCCTAACCGGTTGAAGTGCGCAGAGTCGTATCTTAACCGGTCCTTCTTCATTTCCGACTGGTGCAACGATTAGACGTAGAAGGTGCTACCTCCAAGGAAAATACCTCAACAAATTTAATCGACCGGTATCAAACAACTTACTAGCCATCCTCTCCACCTAGACGAATTAGAAGACCCAGACAGGCAATATCAACTGGCTAACGACTGCTTTATTGGCAATCCGCCAGGTGACGGGTAAGAAAAATTGAAAAGATAGATAAATATAGCCAGCCAACCTCGCATACCCTTTTCACAGGGCGACGGCGGTTGTATACCTGCCGGAGCACCCCAGCTGCCATACCCAAATCGACAACCTTGCAGCCAATTTCAAAGTGCCTTCTCGGAGCGATAAATTAAGCACACACATACACACTTAAATGAAAAGAAAAGCATCGGAAAAATGAAAAGCGCCAAAAGATCATTAACATAGTTTTTATTTGTTTTCGGGAATAGATTTTTTTGTGGGCGTGTTTATAGCGTTCCTTTTCTACACACATTAATAGAATGTTCGCACTTTATTTTTCAGTATATTTATTCAATTTTGATTAAGTAATTAATGTGTAACGTAAACTTTATAATAACAAAGGCGATAAATAATTGACAAATTATACAAAATGCGAGAACAAATGCGAGATACAAATGCGATATACAAAATGCGAGCAAATGCGAGATTTATTAATTTAATGTGTAGCTCACGCTGGTTTCCAAATGACGACTGACCTTCTTCTTACTTCAAAAATACCTAGCTTGTTAACTACTTTGATTACGACGCTGTTTAAATATCGGTAGTCGGTCGCTTGTAATCGTTGGGCGTTATATTTAAAAAGCTACTTGCGTCCGTAACATCCCGCCCACCGTAAAACAACTACGGAGTTTTACCTATCACGTCAAGAATAGCAAGTTTGGATACAGGTCGCTTTAGTATTGCTGATGATGTCTGTATTTCAACGATTCTGACTTGCCCGTCTTGCCCGATATTGTTTGTGATAAAAGAAGCTTACAGGTTCACCAGGCGTTTGTGTGGAGTTCATTGTTCCTAACAAAAAGTGATTTGGCGTCAAAGGTTCTGGATCATCAATACTAACTGGAACGTGCGTTAGTGGTCGGCTGTTACTGTTAGGGCACAATAGACCTGTAAAGGTCGCAGTGCGTACTACCCACTAATAATAATAATAATAGTGGTCGGCTGTTTATGATGTTCTCTGCCTCTATTAACAAACTTCTCAATGTTTCTACCTTTGGGGCCTGTTCTTTCAGAGTTATTGCTAGCACACGCTTTGTAGATTGTACTAACCGCTCCCAGCATCCGCTTGAACCAAGATTAGCTGGACAGTTGAACTCCCATTTTATTTCTTTTACTGCCAATTTTGCCTTAATGTAATCCCAGTCGAACAAATCATTTGCCTTTTTCATTTCACTGTTCGCACCAACAAAATTTGTTCCCATGTCAGACCGTATGGTATTTGGAATTCCTCTTCTGTTGACGAAGTTTCTGATCACTATAATACAAGCATCCGACGACAAGTCTTCTGAGAGTTCCAAATGTATAGCTCTAATAGTGAGACAATCATCTTTTTTCACGTCGTCGTCCGATGGTTACCATTACTTGTCCAAAATAGTCAAGTCCAGTATATGTGAATGCTCGCTTATACGGTGTAACTCTATCAATTGGCAATTGACACATAAGTGTTGGTATAGGCTTTGCCTTTTGATTCTTGCAAAACTGACATATCGTTTTTGACCGTTTTACAATGCTGCGCAAGTTAATCACCCAAAATTCCCGACGAATTTCGTTCACAATCAACTCATCATTTTGATGATGATATATTTCATGATAATATCTGACAAATAAGTTAGTCAACGCATGTCCTTTTGGCAATATTATTGGCTGACGCGTCCTTTGTGGCAATATAGTCGCATAATCCAATCTTCCATTCACAACCAGTGTTCGTTTAATCCAGGGGACAGGGAGTAAATTGTGCTGCTCTTCAAAAGTATACCTTGTTTCTGTAGTATGTCTACTTCTTCTGTAAATGTTTGATACTGTACCAGTCTGCATACTACGAATTCAGCACGACGTAGCTCCTCTAATGACAATTCGCCTTTTACTTTATGATCTTCTGGCCGCCGAAGACGTTGCATGAATCTTAATATCCAGCCCATAGTTCGCTTCAGGCGAAGGTAGTTGGAAAATCGATTTATATCGATTATAGGATCTTTAGCAACAGCTAATACAATTCTACGTCGTTCTATATTATCGTCGATAGGAACATCCATTTCCTGTGTTGGCCAACATTGTTCATTCTCAATTAAAAATTGTGGTCCTTTCGTCCAAATATTTTCTGGTTCATATTTAAAGGCTTTTCGAGCTTTAGTAGCCTTATCTGCTACATTTAGGTGTGTTGGTATCCAGCGCCAATCATTTTCATTGGTTGTTTCTAAAATTTCACTGATGCGATGCGCTACGAACTGCTTATATTGACAATGGTCAGATTTTATCCACGATATTACGGTTCGGGAATCTGACCATAACACTGAACGCTGTACATATATTTCATGACCTTTCTTGATCAGTTTGCTTGACTCTTACTTGTAAAAACATTTCCTTTATATCTGCGCATACGGCCACACTACATTGTCGAAATTTGAATAAAATCTTAGTTAATGGAGGATTTTCGTCAGGTCCTTTTAATAATTTTGTATTTAATGACACACCATCCACAGCTGCTGTTGCATCAAATACCAGTCTCATCTTTTTCGGTTTGTTTATGTTGTATACACCAAAATGTGGTAAATACCAAGTACGTGGGCCAATTTGTGCAGTTTCTTCATTTGTTAATTGAACTGCATATCCTTTTTTTACAAAATCCATAACAGCTTTTTCATACTCAACATGTTGTGTTGTTCCTCTTATTTTATTTTCAACTGTAGTCAATCTTTTTAAGGCCATTCCATAACTGTCTGGAAATACAAATGTATCTTCTGCCCATAATAGTTCATTTTCATAAGCGCCGCCAATCCGTTTTGTGGTATCTATTAGTATCTTTCGAGCTCTTGTTGTGTTAATTGATTCTAAAGCTTTAGTTGAGACCTTCACACCAAAGCTTTCTGTTGTAAAATAATCTGCTATTATTTTGTTCATTTCGTTTTGCATATCGTTGTCCTCATTTGTTCGTGCATGCAATACTGCAGATAGCTTCGCTGGTCTTGTCGATCTGCTTGATTCTGTTTAACCATATACTAGCCAACCCAATGGTGTCTTTGCAGCTACTAAATCACTGCCCAATTCAATGCACTTTGTCGTTTAATTGGTAAATTGTTCAAATATGGAAACTTAGAGCATATAGAACTCATGTTCAGTGACTGAAGAGGTAAGTCTATGTTAGGAATTGTATTACCGTTTAATGTCAACCAATTTTTATCACCATTTGCTGCTCTAATCTTTATGTGGCACTTGCTTGTCACTACGTCCTTGACGTGACTACCAATCCAGCTCAACGTTAACCTTTCTTTGGCTTGTCATACACCCAATCTTTTTGCTAGGTCTTCGTTTACCAATGTTGCTGACGAACCGTCGTCCAAAAACGCAAATGTTTGAATTTGGACCAATAACCTCTACTGGGAGGACTTTAAATAACAATTTTGATGTAGCAGCATTTACTGTATTTGTTGATGCCAAGCTTGTAGATGCTTGCTCTCCGTCTTCCTCTATTATTGTTGCATTAATATTGCTTACTCTTTTGTCCTTATGAAGCACCCGATGATGCTCTCGCTTGCAACCATCAATGTTGCAGTTGCGCTTCTTCCTACAAGAAGCCAGACTATGTCCTGTTTGTAAGCTGGTAAAACATAAATTGAAATTCTTTATCAATTTCCACCTTTCGTCGACATCTGCTTTTATAAAGACGTCACAATTTGCTTAGCGTATGAACATACCTTTACATTGATGACATACAATAGAAAACTGCTTAGAGCTATTTGTCTCCGGTGTAATTTGCATCAATGATCTTTTGTTTGGATGTTGATCACCTTTTGAAAATTGTTGTTTATTTGGTGTTATTGTCATTGCGGCCCGTGAAATATTCATTGCATCTAATCACCAAAATGTCTTAGATCTGCATATGGACGAATAGTAGACGCATACGTTGACCATTCGATTCGTGTCCTCATGGGAAGCTTGTTTACCAATTCGCTTAATAGTACCGGGTTTTGTAAATATTGTGTTGCGTTTGCTGACTGTAAAAATATAACCAAATTAGCAACCTTCAAAGCAAATGGTATAATTTTCTCTATATTATATTCAGAAATTTGTCTTATTTCTTCCACCTTTTCCAACTGACTTTTAATAAGCAGTTCCGGTCGTCCGTATTTAATTTGAAGTCGCCTCATGCTATGCTCTAAATTTGCCGGATTAATTAACATACCTGCTACATCCTCCTTTGCTGTTCCTTTCAAGCATTTTTGCAACCGCAATAAGTTTTCCAAGTTAGTGTAGCCGAATGCCGTTGCAGTTTCTCTATACATACAGTTAAAGACGGGCCAATCATCTGCTTGTCCATTAAATTCTGGTAAGTCAATAACTTTATGCCCACCTAAATGTCGTGTCATAACACCCATGCCGTCTTGTCTCATACCTGTTGAATTTAAACCTAAGTCATTTATTTGCATATTACCTGTTCCGAATGTATTATAGCCCTGTAAACCTACTGCGCCATTTACAAATGTGTTACCATATACCAATGTAGATCCAGTTGCAGTTGCACCACCATGTGTAGTGCTGGAGCCGTAAGTGCCGCCCTGTGCGACATTGAAGACCTGTGCACCGTCAGCCGATGCAACGACGGAACCGGTTGCACTACCCATTGAAGTGCCGTAGCCATGTTTGTCGCCACGTGCGACGTTGTTACCATATGCACCGCCAGTCGATGCATTGTCGAGATGCGTTGCGCTACCCATTGTAGCGCCGGAGCCATATGTGCCGCCACGTGCGACGTTGTTACCATGTGCACCACCAGTCGATGCATTGTCGAGATGAGTTGCGCTACCCATTGTAGCGCCGGAGCCATATGTGCCGCCACTTGCGACGTTGTTACCATGAGCGCTACCCATTGTAGCGCCGGAGCCATATATATCGCCACTTGCGACGTTGTTATCATGTGCACCGCCAGTCGATGCATTGTCAAGATGAGTTGCGCTACCCACGCCTGTCTCATTTATACGTCTCTGTCTGTGAATACATGAGAAACCGAATTTCACAATAATCTAACGCGTGGGCGTCACTTTGTCCGTCCGTGTAAAATGCCAGCGTGTCCAAGAATAAAAATTAATAAAATTGCAATTTAACAATTTTTTAACTTCGATGCTTCTGTGGTTATCACTTAAACCGATGCACCCGTTGTATTAATTATTAAGCCGCTTAATAATTAATATGCATTATTAAATTAATAAAGATGTTGAGTCTCCTGGACGGACTTTTTAACGTTCCTTTTCTACACACATTAATAGAATGTACGCACTTTATTTTTCAGTATATTTATTCACTTTTGATTAAGTAATTAATGATGTAACGTAAACTTTATAATAACAAAGGCGATAAATGAATGACAAATTATACAAAATGCGAGAACAAATGCGAGATACAAATGCGATATACAAAATGCGAGCAAATGCGAGATTTATTAATTTAATGTGTAGCTCACGCTGGTTTCCAAATGACCACTGATCTTCTTCTTACTTCAAAAATACCTAGCTAGTTAACTATTTCGATTACGACGCTGTTTAAATGTCGGTAGTCGGTCGCTTGTAATCGTTGGGCGTTATATTTAAAAAGATACTTGCGTCCGTAACAGGGCGCATAACTACCAACAACAACAAATCTATTAACTGCAATGAAGCTCTAAAGCAAAGAAATTAAACTAAAGGTTTTTAAACAAAAAGTGCACGTTTAAGCTAATATCTCTGTGTTTGTCGCAACAAGGAGTCCGTATATAAGTTTGCGAGAACTGTTAGGGACATTTTTTATTTACAATTAACTCGATTTGTGCAGTGTATTATACCATTATTTATGTAGACAATTGTTTGCACTATAAAACCGATACAAAGTGATTGTTAAGATTGTTAAGGGGGATATTCTTTAACCAAAGAAAATGTAGATATAGATATATATATATTTTCTTTCTAGATATAGATATATATATATTTTCTTTCTATAACCTTAAAATTTCCTTGGTTACAAAATTCAATGAAAGCTTTGACGATTATTTGGACGCAATACTAGTATTGATCGACACATTACGAACACCTATGTCTGACACTGAATTCGTTGTAATGGTAATGCACAATTTGAAACCAGATTTGCGTTTCGAGTTATTGCATATCAATATCACCGATTTATCTACTTTAAGAAAAGAATGCCAGCGACATGAACATTTTTATGACAACCATCCATCATCATCTAATTCGCGTTTAAATGCGCCAAAACGACACGTTTTCGAAGTTGTTCATGACGAACCGTGTCCAGGTAACCATGAAGTACCAGAAAATGATTCAGAATTAAATGCTATTCGAGCGACTGCCAACAATACTAAATGTTGGAATTGTGAAGAACTCGGTCACAAATTTTGCGATTGTCTAAAAGATTATCGCATATTTTGTTATGGATGTGGTGAACCCAATACTTCCAAACATAGCTGTGGAAAATGCCGATCTAAGTTGGAAAACTCCAGAACTCCAGAAAATTTTTTTACCTAAAATATTAGGAAACTTTTTCCTTAAAATTCATTTTTAGGCAAAATTTTACCTTAAATTCCTGTTTTAGGTAAAAAAAAAATTGCTTATATGTCAAAGAAACTTAATAAAGCACAACGAAATAATTCAATAACCGAACACGAATGTCTTGCCGTAGTATTAGCGATTAAAAAGTTTCGTATGTACATAGAAGGACACGAGTTTACAGTAGTAACAGACCATGCAAGTCTTCGTTGTCTTATGAATCAACAAGATCTTAGTGGACGTCTTGCTAGATGGGCAGTAAAGCTACAAGCAAATGAAACGAAAACAAAGTAGCCGACGCGTTGTCCCGAGCTCATCAGGAAAAAGGAGCTGAAATAGCTGCAATTGAAGTGACAAACACTTCGGATATAGATCTAAATGATGTTTCTTTTACGTCTGATGAATATGAAGCACTGAAAGAAAAATTCACCAAGGCAAATCTTCCAGATTTCTAAGTGATTGATGGTTATATATACCACCGAACCACATTTGTTTCAGGTAACGAAGCACTAGACGATCACGCCTGGAAATTGTATGTTCCACGAGCATGTAATCAAATCTGCTCATGATCAACCCTCTGCTGCACATTGTGGTACAGCGAAATGCTTAGAACACATTAGGCGAAAGTTCTACTGGCCCGAACAAGTTGTACAAGTACGAGAGTATATTGCAAATTGCGACATTTGTCGAACATGCAAGTACCCAACCCAGATTCAAAGACCTCCACTGGGAAACATGGTAGTTAGCGAAAGGCCCTTTCAACGGCTTTACCTCGATTTTATTGGTCCTTTTCGCCGATCTAAAGTCGGAAATATTGGAATATTTATTGTATTAGATCATTTTTCGAAATTTACTTTTCTAAAACCAGTAAAGAAATTTAATGCAAAGATCGCTATCGAATTCTTAAGAGAACACATATTCAATGTTTTTGGAGTGCCGGAAGTGGTAATCAGTGACAATGGTAGGCAATATATAAGCCATGAATTATAATCTTTTCTGGCTAAACATGGTGAGGAACATATGCGTACCGCCGTATATAGTCCCCAAGCTAATGCTGTAGAACGTGTTAATCGTTCAATTAACGATGCTCTGAGGTCATACATACGAGTAGATCAGAGAAATCGGGACGTATATATCCGTGCCATTAACGGAGCATTGAGGAATTCATTACATCAATCAATCGGGTTTTCACCATATTTTGTTGTTTTTGGATAACACATAGTAGTGATTATAAACTGTTGAAAAAACTACAAGCACTGACAGACAATACCTTAAAACTAAGTAGAGAAGATGAATTTATTAATATTCGGACCTCCATTGAAAAACATATAAAGAAATCATACGAAACAAACCAACGAACGTACAATTTACGCTCAAGGCTTAAAGATTTGGACGTAGGAGATGAAGTAATAAAACGAAATCATACGCTAAGCAACCTAGCCGGAAATTATAACACAAAATTAGCACCAGTAGGCATTAAAGTTCGCGTTAAAGCTAAACTAGGAAACTCGCTATATTTATTAGAAAATTTGCTAGGTCGAGAAATCGAGACATATCATGCTAAAGACCTTTGGTGAATACCCTTCGCTATTGATTGATGCCCTTTTCAGCTTCAAACTGATCTAACGAGTAGCTTCGTTTTAATCTGTTTTGTAAGGGATGTTGTTTCAAAAAATCGATCATCGATTTAAAATTAATCGGCCCAGACACTCATAGGAAATGTTGCCAATACCGATAATTCATTATCGACAGATAGGACCGATTATGATAGGCCAATCATCGGCTGTACAAAATATAGCCTAACCGGTTGGAGTGCGAACAGTCGTATCTTCGCCTTCTCGGAGCGATAAATTAAGCACACACATACATACTTAAATGAAAAGAAAAGCATCGGAAAAATGAAAAGCGCCAAAAGATCATTAACATAGTTTTTATGTTTTTCCGGGAATAGTTTTTTTTTGTGGGCGCATAACTACCAACAACAACAAATCTATTAACTGCAATGAAGCTCTAAAGCAAAGAAATTAAACTAAAGGTTTTTAAACAAAAAGTGCACGTTTAAGCTAATATCTCTGTGTTTGTCGCAACAAGGAGTGCGTATATAAGTTTGCGAGAACTGTTAGGGACATTTTTTATTTACAATTAACTCGATTTGTGCAGTGTATTATACCATTATTTATGTAGACAATTGTTTGCACTATAAAACCGATACAAAGTGATTGTTAACAAGGGGGATATTCTTTAACCAAAGAAAATGTAGATATAGATATATATATATATTTTCTTTCTAGATATAGATATATATATATTTTCTTTCTATAACCTTAAAATTTCCTTGGTTACAAAATTTAATGATTTCTAAATTGTGTTGTGGTTTAATATGCCATGTTGCCGTAGGTTAGTTATTTTTTTGTCTTTAAATCTTGCTGGCATTTAAACAAAGTAATCGGTTAAGAAGCCTAGATTAACCGATAATGATGAATCAATAAGAATTAAGAGTAACAAAAAAAATGTATAAATCAAGTAATTAATTATTAAGTAACTTACTTACTTAAATGGCCGTCAACCGTCTGCCGGTCATGGCCGCGTCCAGGAAAGCGCGCCAGCCTCCATAATCCTGTGCGCGTTGGCGCCAGTCGTTCTGAATGCCAAGTACGGAGAGATCTCTCCATACCTGGTTTCCATTCCATTCCATCGAGTGCCCGGTTGTCCTCTATGTCGGCGTCCACCAATCAAGTTTGGGCCCCCCATGTAAACCATGCGTGCTGGAGCTCTTTCGTCCATTCGAATGAGGTGCCCAGCCCAGTGCAGCCGCTGGAATCTTATGCGCTGGACTATGTCAACCTCATCGAATAGCTCGTACAGCTCACGGTTCATACGGGAACTATTAAGTAAAGTATATCAAAATTGTACTGTTAATGTGGATAGGTCATTTAAACTCTTAAAACGAAACGAGCCAAGCTATAGCCTACCATAACAACACTACCTGGAAAGATCATTCTTCGTGGAATCGTCGATATGAATTATGTGATATATATATATCAATTTGATAAGCTACGGCTAACCCTTGATTTAGAAGTTAGATACCAATCAACAACCACTATGAGTCTTTAACTCATTATCAACTTAAATTCGTAAATTAATAATCTAAAAGAAAATTGATATATTAAATATATAAGGAAAATTACTATATTACATGAAATATTATTATATTACATATATAAATTCCTTTTTTTGTTTTGGATTAGAAATTTCTCTAGATTTCATAATGAAACGCAATTTAACTATATAATCTTTAAATGTATTCCATATTAAGTTAATACCATTTTTGAAAATTTCTGTTTTAAAAATTCCTATTAAGGCATATAAATTAAATAATGAAATGTAGAAATAATCTGAAATAATCGTGTAAATCATTTAGGCAGCCGAAGCAAATCGAAGGCATATTAGAGGGTAGACATCACCTGATGGTTCTACATGGTAGGGTAAAGACGAATGGCTATCTACACCTAAGCCATTCAAAATTCTCGGCAAGGAAACCAATAATCTTAAATTTTAGCTTGTGTGTGATCCCTTCTCCCATTCCCTAAAGTACTCTGTCGACATTCTGTGACAGGATTAAGAACTGGCAAGGAACCAAAGAACCCCACCCCAGCCCTGAGCACAGCCGTACCCAATAGACAGGGTCGGTTTCTCATCAGTTCGGCAGCGATGCATAAGCAATAGCAGTCTGTTCGTATCACGGTATGGCTATTGGCTTTTGTAGAATGGTATTCGATACCTTGCTCTTGTAAGAATTTACTGACATTGGTGTTGTTGAATTCATTGTCGAATACAAACTTTTTAACTTTTCCTTTTACCGCCAGAAACTGTTGAATATTATCAACAATTGTTCTGCTATTTCAGTCTGTTATTGGAAAACATGTTGCATGTTTCGAAAATTTATCAATGAATATTATGAACGATTGTTTTGAATTGACATACGTATCAATATGAACAATTTCATTTATTGTTTTTGGTGTTCCCGTAATGTGAAATATATTTTTTATTGGGTTACGATCATATTTGCCACCAGTGCAAGTATCGCAGTTATTTATGACTGATGTGTTCTCTAAGCTTGGGGTTGTATATTTTCGATTTTAATTGCTTATTGGTAGCTACTATGCCAAAATGGCCATTTTAATTTTTGTGGAACAAAGCTATTTGTTTAAGTTCGTTGGGGTTTTCTATATCTTTCGCCCGTTTAGAACATTTCACAAATTTTACATTATGGTTGTTGTCAAATTCTTTACAAGAATTTTCCGTATTTTATTATACTCATGATCGTTTTGTGATTTCTCTTCTTACGATGTTAATGACATTATTATTATTAATGTCTCTACTTTCAATATAAACTAGTTTGTTATTGAATATTTTCGTGACGTTGTTATTTGTTTTGTCTACTATTATAATTTGAATAGGGAATCGTTTTACGACTGTATCTAGTATAGAGATACAGTTTTGCAAGTCATCTTCTTGAGAGTAGACTGTTTGCACCACTATTGATAATTTATCTTCCCTATTGATAAAAGTTTCATTTTGGCATAAGTCTTCCTCTTGAGATTCAACTGCCTGAGCATTTTCTCCTTCGTTTGAATTTAAATCATCATTTACATGATTTATTTGATCTTCCGATATTCTACTGAGAAAATCGGGTATGTAAATTTTTTTCCCTTTTATATAGTCGAGGGTGAAATTTTATTCTGCTAGGCTTATTAACCATCGCAGTAATCTTGGGGTTATATCTTAACTCGAATATTTAGTCATCAGCCACTTAAGTGGTTGATGGTCGCTTTCTAAATCGAACTCTCTAACGTACACGTAGAGGCGGAAGTAATTGACAGCCCAAACTATTGTAAGAAATTCTTTCTCGATTACTGTGTAGTTTAGTTCGTGTTTGTTGAGAGTTCTAGATGCATAAGCTATAGGATGTCCCTCTTGTGAGAGAATTTTGAACTTTATTTATGCCGTTAAGGGTTTTATAATAGTGTGGTTTCTGTAATGGAACTGACGGATAAGGTTCTTTTGGGGTATTTGGTTTCAAGATGCTAGTTGTAGACCCAGTGTCTATTAAGCACCTGATTTTCTGTTTTCCAATAGCAATCGTTACTATGGGTAGTATTTGATTTTGAGGTAACATAAAAAAATTTACTTCCTCGTTAGCTACTGATTGGGTATCTGGGAGGGCATCTACCTCCATATAAGAGGGTCCCGCAAATGATATTTTGAGTATCGACACTCATGTGTGAAGTTCTGGTTTGAGCTGAATTAGTATTACCGGAGTTCTGGTTATTTTTTTTTTAAATTATCTTGGCCGTTTTGACTTTGGTTTTTATAGGAATTATTAGTATTTGATAATTTTTTGTAATAACATTATTTGTATATCTACTTCTGCTATCGTTATGTTAATTGTTGTTATTGCGAGGTTGGTTATGACCATTATTGTTACGGTTTTGGTTATTATTACCAGTATTATTTTGATTATTGTTACTACGATTTTGGCCATTATTTTGATTATTTTTAGCATTATCGTCAGATTGACTGTTGTTGCTATTTTGTGATCTAGGTTTTCTGTGTTTATAATGTATAGCTCTGCTATCATCTAATAATTTTAGTTTCGTAAATTTCGTAATAAGGTCTTCTAGTTTCATATTTTCGTCAATATTATGGCTTACTACCCATCAATTTTTTCCATCAATATACAAATTAAATCCCTATCAACATGCATGGATTGATAATGGGAAAATACTTTGTCTTCAAGTTCGTACAATATGTTTAGGTCATTTTTCGATTTTTGTAATATCATGAATAGTTCTCGTAGATTAATTACTTTAACTATTCTGCACATGTTTCAAGTGTTGCTTCAATTTATCTTTTACTTCCGTCCAGCTTGGGTTTGCTAGGAATTCCTGTAACACCCTGGTTGTCTTTCCACGTTGATTCTCGTTTAGCACGATGTTGACACCAAACGAGATCAGCTCGTAGTTAGTTCCGCACAATGATACAATTTGATCTACAGATTTTATAAACTGTACCAAGTAGCTTGTGTTATTCAGAGGCTGTATGGCTCTGAATTGGTCGAGAACATCCTTCGGGGTGAGGCCTAGATTATTGGTCATCTGTAGTTCTAGTTGTGGTTGTTGTTATTACACCTGTTGTTGTTGCTGGAGTGGTTGTTGCAGCTGTTGTTGTTGCTGGCGTTGTTTCTCCCACTGGTTAATTGTTGCCTTCTGTTGTCTAAGGACTTCACTCAGTTGTTCTACATTCATTATGTACTTAGTTCACTTAACTTTTTTTTTTTTTTATGTTGCTGTCAACTTGCAGCTATTTGTTTATTTCTTTTTTATTTTGTTATAATAGCTTCACTCGTTATGCTTTTGCATTTATTTTAAAACTTTAGTTGATTCATATTTTACTTAATTATCAAGTATTACAACAGATATATTTTTTCCATTTTAAATGTTCACTTTTAGGTAAATAATTCATTGTTTCTTTTAGTGTTGACTTGAGTTGGCTTTATTAATTTCGTTCGATATTATTATCTTCAAATATTAACTCCGTGACTGCGCCACAAATGTACTCAAAGATATAAAATGCCAAAGAATTTTAATTCTGGTTCTTACTTTATTTAACTTCAAGCATGATCTTAAGACTAATCTTACATTTATGAGTGGTATACCACTCAACTTCAGAATATTGCTTAGTTCATTAAACTACAACAATGTGTGCAGCATTGTTGTTGTTTTATCAACAGTCAAATATTCGTCCACTTCGTTTTCGTTTTGTTCTTTTGTAAACACAAACGCTGCGGACGATTATTCTGCTTTATTTTTTTTTTGTTTTTCATGCTTGCTACGCCTAAACAACTGAAGTGTCGTCGATACTTACGTTGTTTATGCGAAGCAAGAGTTTCATGTTACTTTTAAGTTTTTTGGACAATTATGCTGATTTCATCGTTCCCAGCATTATTGTGCAAGCTAGGGGTATGTAAAACATGTCCAAAATGACAGAATTTATTCTAAAGAACGTTCCAATGAAGACGTTCAATACGGACATGGGTACAGAATATAAAAATTCAATAATAGAAGATTTATGTAGGTACTTAAAAATTAAAAACGTAACTTCTACTGCACACAATCACCAGACTTTAGGGACAGTAGAACGAAGCCATAGAACATTCAACGAATTCATTCGTTCATACATATCAGTAGAGCAAACAGATTGGGATTGGGTTACAATATTGTATATTGTTTTCATACAACACCATCCACAACACATGTTTATTGTCCCTATGAACCTTTTTTAAGTAAAGTTCCCGATATTAATAGTTCATTTAATGGTACGGATAGCTATGTCAGTCCATTATGTAATATAGATGATTACGCTAAGGAATCAAAATTTAAATTATAATTAGCATACAAAAGACCAAGAACAATGCTTGAACAGAATAAACAATATAACAAGCATGACATTAATACAAAAAAAAAATAAAGTAAAAACAGGAGACCAAGGTTTATTAAAAAATGACACGGGTCACAAATTAGACTTTAAGTATACTGGGCCGTATTAAGTGGAGAGTATAGGAGATAATGATAATAACATTAAAGAAACAAAAAGTACATAAGGGTAGGTTAAAAATCGTTATTACCTAATAGATTCCACACTCGAATTAGCCTACATAAAAAGAAGCTAATATATATATATATATATATATATATATATATATATATATATATATATATATATATATATAAATATATATATATATATGTATATTAGGGCGGTTAAATTTTTTTTCGCAATAATCGTCCACTAGATTTGGATTCTACGACGAATTCTAATATGCGCTAAACAAAATTTGTCATATATTTGTATCCATTTAATGTACAGCGATTAAATTTTGTATACATGTTAAGAGGATCGTGAGAAGTATACGGATTAAGTTTGGTCAAAAATAGAGCGGCTAAACACCACCCCCGTATAGTTTCACAAATGAGGCAAAATAAGGAGTTTGATCGGCTTCATAATAAAAAAATAAACATTTACATTACAATAAAAAACTAATTGATCTTTCAATTCGTGTAATTAATATATTTCAAACAGGTTATGGGCCCAGAGCAAATAAAAATTTCGTGTGTCGAAATGGCATCGATGGCTTATTTTCAATTGACAAATTAGATAGTGACAATTATGCATCATGGGCAGTGCAGATGAAAAGCGTACCTATACATATCGAGTTGTGGCCGGTTGTACGTGGCAAATTAGTGAAGGGTGAAGATGATTTTGCAATTGCTGCATTTGAAGCTAAAGAAGAAAAAGCCTTGGCAAGCATAATGTTGTGTACAAAAGCCGTCGCAAATAAACCATTGCAGTGCAGCAAGTGAAGCTTGGAAAAAGCTGAGTGACATTTACGCGCCAAGCGGACCAGCGCGTAAAATCGGGTTGTCCAAAAGGTAGTTGCATCTCAGTGTGTCTGAATCTGGCAACATGGAAGGACATTTGAACAAATTTTTCGATCTTGTTCAAAAACTCAAAGAAATCGGTGTTAATTTTGAAGAAGAACACTATGTGCTTATATTGTTAACGAGTCTTGGTGGCGAATATGACAATTTTGTAGTGGCTATTGAAACGCGTGATACCCTACCAACTCTGAGTGTGCTAAAAATCAAGTTGTTGGAGGAGGGGAATAGGCGAGAGGCCAACTGTGGAAATAACGGATCCCAAGTGTTTTATTCGCGCGCAGGAAAACATAAAGAAGACAAGAAAAACCCGTTTAATCCAAAAATATTGAAGCAAAACTTGCGGTGTCTTAGTTGTGGTCGTCGTGGACATTTCGCTGCTCAATGTAGAGACAAAGGGAAGCAAGAAAGTAGTGAGCGAAAGAGTAAAGAGATCAGCAAAAGCTGCTGTAAATGCATATTCAAAGACATTGTGGTGTCTTGACAGTGGCGGGTCGGTTCATTTGTGTTATAATGTAGTTGTGGTTGTAAAGAGCATAAAGAAAGAATAATGCTTGCTGGAAATGAATACATAGAAGCCAGGGGTCGCGGTAATGTGCGTTTATATACTGGAAAGTTTACCGTTGATCTGTTGGATGTACTTTACGTAAAAGAACTGCAAAGCAATTTTATGTCAGTTGCGAAAATAGTTGCAAAAGGTTCGAAAGTAATATTCGAGTACAATAGTGCGTTTGTAAAAGACGAGAAAATCAGTATAATTTTTGAAGCGGAAAAACAAAACGATCTTTT
>JAWNNP010002887.1:0-39477 GCA_035044805.1 Leucophenga maculata | reverse complement strand
ACCGAAAAACAAGTAAGAAAATCACAGTCGGGCGTAACCGACTGTAAGAGGCCTTATACCAGTGCAGGTCGCCTAACAAACACATTAAATGTTCCCCTAGCTTATGACCTTCGGTACAGGGCCTAAAAATTAATAGAGAGGGGAAAAAAAAAATAAGTTTGCTGAAGTCAACTAAAAAAAATAAAAAGAAACTAATTAATTGTTAGTTACGCCATTTCCCACGGTGACATTTGACGAAGAGTGTTGCTCCAGAAGGAATGAATAACCATTCACAATACATAATTCACAATGTCATACAGTGGTGTAAAACAACCGAAATATAGTATCGATACAATGCCAAATCATACCATCACTTGTTCAGCGCGACAAGGCCCCCATTACAATTCCCCCCTACCAAAATCATATTTAGGGTGGAATGAAAAAGAAATTTACATGCAACCCAAAATATGATACCTAGGAGCGCAATATGCATTTAGCGAATTATTGTCGAATGTCCTTGCAGTGATATTTACCAATCAAATAACCTTGTCAGTCCTCAAGTAGGTAATAGCAATTACCTAATTTCTCTCGAATACGAGCCTTAACAAATGTAGGAGCCAGCTTGGCGTTGAATCCCTTAGCGAAAAATTACGCGTACCTTTACTGTACGACACTTCACGACTTCTCAGGTTGTACACCTTTACATTCCTCAATTGTTGTTTAACCATATTGCTAACTGCTTTACTTCTAAGATATCTACACGTCCAAAACGTCCAACTGACTTATAAGTGGAACCATGTATGATCATTTGCTGACCGAACATTAAATTATAAGGCGATGATCCAACAGCCGCATGTACATTCAATCGTATTGAACAAGAAATACTGCTCAGTCGTTCGTCCCAATTAGTTTGGTCTAAAGTAATATAAGTTTTGATACCGGTAATCACGGATTCACTCTTTCTGAGGCATTGGCTTTAGGTGAAGGAACCGCAGTGAACACATGCCGAATTTCATACTTCTGTATGAGAGTGCTAAGCAAAGTAGATTTAAATTGTACTCCATTATCTGTAACGATACATTCAGGCAGCCCAAAACAATGGAAAAGCTCTTCTTCCAAAAAAGAGATTATGGCATCAACTCTAAACTTTTTTTTTTAAAGATTTCAAAAACGGGAATTTAGTAAAATGGTCGAGAACCACGAATATACCCACATACCCTTCCGACTAGAATAAAATCCATATATAATTTCTGAAAAACGCGACAAGTTGCACTACTTATACCCATGGGAGGTCTAAGAGTTTGATTCGGATGCTTGATAGTTTTGCACATCTCGCAAGCATTTACATACAACCATACGTCATTTAAAAGATTTGGCCAAAAATAGTACCGCCGAATCTTCTCAACCGTTTTGTTGATTCCACAATAAACGGATAACGAATCATTGCGTGCGTCTTTAAGCACATGTGGATTAGGTCTTTTGGTACCCAAAGAATATTTAGGTGCTTCGAAATATTTTAAATAAATCATTCAAAAAATCTATCGCTGATAAGTCTTCACTGAAAATTCGTGATAGTGTATCAGGGACTATATTCTCAGAACCTTTACGGTGCTGAATCTTAAAGCTAAAGCCTTGCAATTTAATTGACCATCCAGCCAATCGAGTACTGAGGTCACTTTGTGACATAAGCCATTCGAGAGGCGCATGATCAGTGATCACAGTGCAATCATGTCCCTCCACGTATGCACGAAACTTCTTAATCCCTAACATCGCAGCCAAACATTCCTTTTCAGTTACGGAATAATTGCGTTGACTTTGTTCAGCTTCTTTGACATAAACGCAATTGCAACCTCATCACCGGTTCTATTAGTTTGCACTAATACACCACCTACGCCAATATGACTAGCGTCACAATGAATAGCAAATGCCGAAATCCGGGCTGTGTAACACTGGTGCAGTACTCATATGCTGCTTTAATAAGTGAAAACTCCTCTGCCTCATCTGTCCAGGTAAATGTCTTCCTGCCCTTCAGCACATCCGTGAGTGGCGAAGCGATGGAAGCATAATTGCGAATGATCATATTGTACCAACAAGTCATTCCAAGAAAACGACGTAATTGTTTAAACGATTTAGGCATTGGAAAGTCCGTAATTGCAGATATTTTATCTGGGTCAGTACTAATAGTACCTTCACCCACCAGGTGACCAAGATACTTCACCTGTTTCAGACAAAAATTACTTTTTTGTACGTTAATAGTTAAACCGCCTCGTCTAATATGTTCTCCTACCTCCGTAAGCACTTCCACGTGGCGTTGAAACGAGTCTGAAACCACAAGTAAATCGTCCAAGTAAATAAAAACCTCGTTTCTCAAATGAGGTGGAACAACCTTATCCATCAGGCGGGACATTGTTTGCGGAGCAAAAGGCATCACTCGGTATTGATATAATGGCCTACCGGGTATGGTCAAAACCGTCTTGTCTCCAGACGAAAAGTCAAGCGGAATTTGACAAAAGGCATCCTTCAAGTCTAAACTCGAGATAAATTCCGCCTTGGGAAGCCGACTTAAAATTCCGTTAATATGGGGCAAAGGATATACATCCTTACTGGTTACTTCATTAAGCTTCCTGCAATCCAAACATAAACGAACCTTACCAGGTTTACGCACGAGAACTACTGGGGAGGACCAGGCACTCTCAGATTCTTCAATGACTCCAAAAGCGAGCATCCGATCTACTTCCTCATAGATAAGTAGCTCTATTGCGGAAGAAACAGGGTAGTGACGTTGCTTAATAGCTTTAGCGTTGCCGCTATCAATAATGTGACTTAATAAAGTAGTACGACCTAGTCCTTCGTCCGCAAAGGACGGAAATAAAGCCATTACTTTTTCCAGTTGCTGTTGTTGTTCAACAGTGATTTGTCGAAGTTCTATAATCTATATATCTCTAGATATAAATTTTGCGCCAGAGCAGGAATTAGAAACATGGTGATAGATTTCGATTCACCCTGGAAGATTACTTCGGTTACCAACTTCCCAACTATGTTCTGTGACTTACCATCGGCTGTACGTACGGAACATTTAATTGGTCTAAATACCAAACTCTTGTTTAAAATCCATTGAGCAAACTCACTGCCTATGCAAGTAATAGACGCTCCTGTGTCTAATAAACCGCAAACCATTTCACCGAAAAGATTAACCTCAGCATAGGGTCATTGGTCATCAGGTTGCTTTAGAATTTACGAGATTATTTTAAAATTTATGTTGTCGAAATCTAGATCTAGCGGAACATCTGGGAACTGTTTTGAAATCAGTACTTTTAAATACTTCTTTTGAAATAAAAGGTCTAGCCGGGTTTTCCACTGACAATTGTTGCAAGTTCAAACTGTCCGTGGAACTTCACAAAATGTTTTGTTTATTGAATGGTTTATAACCGATTCGAGGATGGAACAATGTCCTTCTCTGTCATTGTGCCCTGGGAGCGAACTAGTTTGCGTGCACTTCGATTCCGTGCACGAGTTACCGATGTAGAAAATAATTGAATGATCGTTTTTGTTGAGTGTTCGTACATTAATGCTTTATTCATGCTCAAATCGAGCTATATATTCAGAAATTCTTAAGACAATGTTACAAGTTTGTTTATAATAAAAAATATGCTTATTGTATTTGATTACAGTACCGAGAGTTTTATTTGGGTCGCCAGACACATGGCATAAACAGTTTTGTATATTTCCTTAACTATTGCTTAAATAAATTCTGCTGCTGCTATTATTGCTGGTGGCGCAATGTTTGCTTATGCTGACATTGTAGTAGTTGAAGAAGTTACGCTGACATTGTATTTGCGAGGGTTGGCAGAGAGGTTTTGTAGGGTGGGTGGAGCGATGTGGTAACTCCTCCCCCCTTAAGATGGAGCGATGGCCACAGTGAAGAGATTTTCGGAACAGTGGATGAAGCGACATCATTGGCGATGTTGGTTGCGATAAATATTGTTTTCGCTCGTTTTCGGGCCAGTATGTATATTGACATTGCAACACTTATTATCATGACTGGTAATATTGCGTGAGTTGTGTACTGATGGATGGTTGTGACATTATGCATTTTATACATTTGTCTTTTGTTCTGTACGTCGGCGAATTGTAATTTGTTTAGGCTTGGCTCCCCAATTGTAGTGTTGATTTTTATCGTGGGATGGTGGGGAACTATCAAGTTCGGGCGTTCTTTTTCGATTAGCATGTCGTCTGTGTACAAGAAGCCATTGATTAATACCGTACAGTTTATGTAATGGATTATTACTGACCCATTAATTGTCATAGGGCCCTTGCAGCTTGAATTTACCTGGAGTTGTTTGGCGTTGTAGATACAAATATAGGTACTCTCAGGCTGGAAAATGTTCTCTTGGGCTTCGACGTCTTTTTTGGTTGTGGATAATGTGTTGTTTATATTTAAACATAAACTATTGTAAGTCTTAAATTTATTTTTATTATATGCAATAAATTTTGGTACAATAATTTCTTTAGTTTTATTTATTGGTAGTGGTATAATGTGTTCAAAAGTATATAGATCTTTGTTTACAATTGGTGTAGCAATATTGAATATTATATTATTTCTTAAATAGTATGCTCTCATTTTTAACAATGGGTAAATGTTTAACTCGGATACTGAATTAATTGTTTCTGTTTTTAGTATTTTACTTATATGCTTTATTTCGTTTTGGCTTAATATAAATTTGGGTAAAATATTTAATTTGGCCAGAATTAGACTATCCGCTATATTATTAATATGGTTATACAATATGTCAATGTTGTAACTTATTCTATTTAAATATTGCATGGTTATTATTTTGTTTTCGTTATCTTTAAAAATTTTGTTTTGAATATTTTTGAAACAGGTGTCATCAATTTTTTGTTCTTTATTTATAAACATCATGATGTTATTAAGTCTTTCAATCATATTATCGTTTACATTTTCCTGTTGTTGCATATATTGTACAATGTCATTTTTATTATTTAGTAGGCTATTAATCTGAGCATGCAATTCTTTTGAGTCTAATTCATCCATATTTCCCGTAATAGTTTTAATTACTGATCCTAAGCCATTTATAAGGCCTCGTTTCTGTCTATAGCTTGGTGTTATGTACTGTAGTCTTTCATGTACTTGTTGAAGTTTTAATTTCAATATGCTGATAGAATCATTGAATGTTTCCTCATTGAATTCTAATGAGTGTATGAGGTCTTGAAAGTTACGTATACTATTTAAATATACTTCTAGGTCTATAATGTGCAAAATGCTCCTGTAACCGGTGATTATTTTAGCCGTTCCTAGTCTTATTTCCACGACTGATTGGTCTTCTTTTATTTGTTGAACATCCAGTATTTGAGCCCATGTCCAAAAAGATCTAAAGTTAATTAATTGTTATTAGATTATTTTTTTGTTTACTCTACGTTTTATCTTTGATTTGTGATTTTTTTGTTTTCTAGTTGTTATGAAAATTACTTTCCCTTCTTGTTCTACTGTATGTTTTGAGAATCTAGGAGTTATTTTATTTCTCCTATTCTCTTTTCTTAAGATTACGTCTTCTACCTACAATTTCTTTGGTTGGTTCCTTGTTTTATTAAGATTGTTTGTTCTTTTTAGAGCTTGTTGTTTCATGGTATTTTTTATTTCTGGATAAAGTTTTTCTTGAAAATCATTTAATTTTTTTAAATAATCGTGATGATTATCATATTGTGTTTTCTTATTAAAATCATTTGTTTTAGTAGTGGCTGAGTGTACTGAATTATTATATGTTATCAGAGTTTCTGCGAAAATATCATTGTTATCGATTTCTGATTTTTCGACTTTCTTTTTATTCAGAATAATTCTGTATATTTCTGTTAATGAAGAGTGCAGACGCTCGACAGGTGAATTACTCGAGGATTGTTGGAATGATGTAAAATGTAAATTAATATTATATTGTGAACAAAAGGATTTGAATATATTTGATGAAAATTCAGCGTCCTGATCACATATAATTTTTTTAGCAATTCCGTAGGAAACTATTAATTCTCTTAGCGACTTTATAATATGGGCATTTCTCTAACGTCGAATTCCACGTTTTTATACATTCAAATTAAAAAAAAACATATGCTAAAACATTATTTTATTTTGGCAAAAGGCGAAACTTATAGCTCTTGATTAGCTCTATAATTAATGTTTGAGTTTTGGGCAACTGTTCGTTTTCAAAATAATTCCAAAAACCCAGACTGTCGCACGCGACAAAAAACGGAAGTCGTTTTCAAAGCGAACACTTCAAACACCGATTTCAGACAAACCTGACAGAATATTTTAAGCCGACAAATTTTAAAATGTTATGCATTCATATACATATCTTAATAACGTTTTTTATTTTCGATTTTTTGTGGATTTCTATCGTATTTTAGTAATTGACAGATATCACAATTGTTTATTGTTTGTATTATTTTGTCTTTCATGTTCGGAAAGTAATAATCCTGTTTAAGATGAAGATGTGTCTCGTCAATACCACGATGGTTACTATTTCTGTGGTATGTTCCGATTAACTCATCTTGCTTGTCATTAGGCCCTGTACCGAAGGTACAAGAGCCTATTGGTTTTGTGCAAATGTATGTAACAGGTAGAAATAATGGTCGGAGACCCCCCAAAGTTACCACCATTATGGTCAGGAGTGATAGAGGAGTCGATATAGCCATGTCCGTCTGTCCGTCCGTCCGTCTGTATGAACGAAAGGATCTCGGAAACGGTAATAGATAGAGACTTCGTGTTTTTTGCATTCGACTAGGATTGCTCCGGAATTTCACAAGTTTATTTTAAAATTTTGCCCCTTCCCCCCTTCCCCATAAAATCACCCCTTAGGGTGAAAATTTCTTTGGCACAAAAAAATTTGTCCCTTCTTTTAATATAATTTGTTGATTAAATTCGTTTAACGCTTTTTCGGAAATGAAAATTCAGTCTTCGTTTTTTCCTCCGCTGAGTGTATGGTGTTACCGTCAGTAGCTTCATTAGACATTAGGTCTCTAACATATTCACGTCAACTTTTATTCTACTTAGAGCATCAGCATTTGTGTTGCTAGTGCCCTTTTTATGAAGTATAGTGTAGTTATATTCTTCTAGTTTGAGCCTCCAACGAATAAGTTTAGCGTTTGGTTCTTTCAGATTCATAAGCCACGTGAGCGGTTTGTGATCTGTTACAATTGTGAATTGATTATCATATTAATATGGTCTGAAGTATTTTGTTGCCCTAACGATAGCAAGCAGTTCTTTTTTCAATTGTGGAGTAATTGCACTCTGTTTCGTTTAACGTTCTGCTTGCGTAGCATATTGGCTTGGCCGATCCAATATTTCCCTGGGATAATATTGCCCCTAATGCGCAATTGCTTGCATCAGTAGTTAGTATAAAAGGTTTAGAAAATCGGGATATTGGAGTATTGGATCATTGCACAAATGGTTTTTACACTTTTCGAAGGTTGATAAATATTGGTCAGAGATTTTAATACCAACTCCTTTTTTTAAACACCTCGTCGTGGGTTTAGTAAGTTTGGAGAAATCTTTAATGAATTTTCTGTAATAACTCATTAAACCTATAAATGATTTAATTAGGGTGCTTGTTCTGGGTAAGGGAAATTTTTTTATTGCTTCAGTTTTACTTGGGCTTGGTTTTATACTCTCTGTGGTGACAATGTGTTCCAGAAATTCGAGCTCTTTTCTTAAAAAATCGGATTTATCCATTTGTATTTTTAGGTTGGCTGATTTTATTATATCAAAGACCTCTTCCAAGGTTTGTGATATGTTCTTGTAAAGAAGCTGAAAAGATAATAATATCATCAAGGTACACTAGACAAATGGTTCCATTTAGCTCTTTTAAGACGTTACCATAACTCTTTGGAAAGTAGAAGGTGCATTTTTAAGACCGAAACGCATTCTTGTGTATTCATAATGACGTCCTTCTACTGTAAACGCTGTTTTTAGCATATCTTTAGGGTCCATTTCTATTTGGAGGAACCCACTAGCTAGATCGATTGCTGAAAAGTACATACTTCTTCCGAATCTGTCTAAAATGTCATTAATGTTTGGAATGGGGTATCTATCGGTAATAGTTTTTTCATTTAGTTTCTGGTAATCGATGACAAGTCGCCATTTTCTTTTCCCGTCATAATTATAGATTGTGCTTTCCGAACTGTTCAATTCTACATGATCTTCTTGATCATATGGGTCGACCATAAGTGGTTGTTCTAGGTAAAAAGGTTGTTCCTCGTCTGAATTATTAATAATTTCCATATTAAAAAGGTCATTTTTCGCTATAAATAAGCCATTTTGAATTTGTAAGTTTTGTAAAATGCGTTGTGGTATATTAATATTAGCTTTTAACTTATCCAATGCATCTATGCCAAATAGTTCATCAAAAAATGGGTGAAATTTAAAAATTAGAAAGTCAAGTGTACCTTTCACATTAAATTCTTTAAATATGGATAAAGTTACTGTTTTTGTTACTGAATGTTTTGCGAGTACAGTGGAGATTACCGTTGGTTTTCCAAGTTCTCTTTAAGCTTGTAAAGGTACAAGTTCGGTGTTAATAAAACAATTTGTTGCGCCAGTGTCAATAAGAAATCGAAGTGGTTGGCCTTTTGTCGATTCTATAATAACATAAGATAATTGAGAATGATGTTTACTTGTAGTTATGTTCCCCGTCGGTTTTCAGAGGCTTGTTGCCGAAAATTTATGTCGTCTTCAATATTACAAAGTTCTACATTTCGAAGTGTTTGTTCATTATTATCCACAATATTGTGAACTTCTACCTCATGTATATTATAATTGCTTCTTACATTGTTTTTCTGTCTAGTTTGAGAACTTCTTGGCTCCTCTTTTGGAGGCATAATTGCTTCTCTATAGGACTGCTGTTGGTCTTGAATACCCTGTATCGGGGTTTGGTTTGTTTGCCAATTTTGCCTTTGTGAATCATTTTGGTATTGATAAGGTCCCTGATCTTGATTATACTGCTCCCTAGGTTGATATTGATAAGGTCCTTGATTTTGATTGTTTTGATATCTAGGCTGATATTGTCCTTGACCTTGGTTATTCTGATATCTGGATTGGTACTGTTTTCCATATTGGTTCTGGTAATAAGGTTGACCTTGTTGTTGGTAATTCTGCCTAGATGGATAGATGGGTAGATGGATAGATGGATAGATGGATAGATGGATAGATGGATAAATAGATGGATCGATAGATGGAAAGATGGATAGATGGATAGATAGATGGATAGAGGGATAGGTGGATAGATGGATTTATGGATAGATGGAAAGATGGATAGATGGATAGATGGATAGATGGATTGATGGATTGATGGATAGATGGATAGATGGATAGATGGATAGATGGATAGATGGATAGATGGATAGATGGATATATGGATAGATGGATAGATGGACAGATGGATAGATGGTGTTGAGTCTCCTGGACGGACTTTATAACGTTCCTTTCCTACACACATTAATAGAATGTTCGCACTTTATTTACAGTATATTTATTGAATTTTAATTAAGTAATTAAACAATGTAACGTAAACTTTATTATATATTAGCGAGTAATGCGAAAGATTTATTAATTTAATGTGTAGCTCACGCTGGTTTCCAAATGACGACTGATCTTCTTCTTACTTCAAAAATACCTAGCTAGCTACTACTTTGATAACGACGCTGTTTAAATATCGGTAGTCGGTCGCTTGTAATCGTTGGGCGTTATATTTAAAAAACTACTTGCGTCCGTAACATCCCGCCCACCGTAAAACAACTACGGAGTTTTACCTAACACGTCAAGTATAGCAAGTTTGGATACAGGTCGCTTTAGTATTCCTGATGATGTCTGTATTTCAGCGATTCTGACTTGCCCGTCTTTAGCCTGTATAGTTCGGAGTACTTTTCCCTTTTTCCAGCAGCCTTTTGCTTGGTTTTCATCGCAAACTATAACGACATCTCCAGTCTTGATTGGTTTTACAGGAGCGAACCATTTTGTACGTTTGGTCAAAGTTGGCAAATATTCTCTTATCCACCGTCGCCAAAAGTTATCTTTCAATTGTTGTGAAATACGATATTGTTTGTGATAACAGAAGCTTCCAGGTTCACCAGGCGTTTGTGTAGAGTTCATTGTTCCTATAAAAAAGTGATTTGGCGTCAAAGGTTCTGGATCATCAATACTAACTGGAACGTGCGTTAGTGGTAGGCTGTTTATGATATTCTCTGCCTCTATTAACAAACTTCTCAATGTTTCTACCTTTGGGGCCTGTTCTTTCAGAGTTATTGCTAGCACACGCTTTGTAGATTGTACTAACTGCTCCCAGCATCCGCCTGAACTAGGATTAGCTGGACAGTTGAACTCCCATTTTATTTCTTTTACTGCCAATTTTGCCTTAATATAATCCCAGTCGAACAAATTTTTGCCTTTTTCATTTCACTGTTCGCACCAACAAAATTTTTTCCCATGTCAGACCGTATTGTATTTGGAATTCCTCTTCTGTTGACGAAGTTTCTGATCACTATAATACAAGCATCCGACGACAAGTCTTCTGCGAGTTCCAAATGTATAGCTCTAATAGTGAGACAAGTAAATAGTACCCATCTTTTTTCACGTCGTCGTCCGATGGTTACCATAACTGGTCCAAAATAGTCAAGTCCAGTATATGTGAATGCTCGCTTATACAGTGTAACTCTATCAATTGGCAATTGACCCATAAGTGTTGGTATAGGCTTTGCCTTTTGATTCTTGCAAAACTGACATATCGTTTTTGACCGTTTTACAATGCTGCGCAAGTTAATCACCCAAAATTTCCGACGAATTTCGTTCACGATCAACTCATCATTCTAATGATGATATATTTCATGATAATATCTGACAATTACAACCAGTATGCCGTGTTCGTTTAATGCAGGGGAAAGGGAGTAAATTGTACTGCTCATCGAAATTATACCTTGTTTCTGTAGTATGTCGACTTCTTCTGTAAATGTTTGATACTGTACCAGTCTGCATACTATGAATTCAGCACGACGTAGCTCCTCTAATGACAATTCGCCTTTTACTTTATGATCTTCTGACCGCCGAAGACGTTGCATGAATCTTAATATCCAGCCCATAGTTCGCTTCAGGCGGAGGTAGTTGGAAAATCGATTAATATCGATTATAGGATCTTTAGCAACAGCTAATACAATTTTACGTCGTTCTATATTATCGTCGATAGGAACACCCATTTCCTGTGTTGGCCAACATTGTTCTTTCTCAATTAAAAATTGTGGTCCTTTCGTCCAAATATTTTCTGGTTCATATTTAAAGGCTTTTCGAGTTTTAGTAGCCTTATCTGCTACATTTAGGTGTGTTGGTATCCAGCGCCAATCATTTTCATTGGTTGTTTCTAAAATTTCACTGATGCGATGCGCTACGAACTGCTTATATTGACGATGGTCAGATTTTATCCAAGATATTACGGTTTGGGAATCTGACCATAACACTGAACGCTGTACATATATTTCATGACCGTTCAATATTGAGTTCTTCAGCCTAGTGCCTAAAACGGCAGCTTGTAGTTCCAGCCTTGGCACTGATAACAGCTTCAGAGGTTCACACTTAGTTTTACCAGCGACAAAAACTAATTCAATATTTTGTTCAAAACAAATACGCCAATAAGCTACTGCTGCAAATGCTTGTTCGCTAGCGTCTACGAAAATATGAAGTTCTATCTTGGCATCTCGTGTTAGGAACTTCGACGAGTAGCATCGATCAAGTTTAAATTGTTTAACTTTGACAAGTTGTTCTTTCCAATGCTTAAATGACTTGAATAAATCGTCCGGTAATAAATCGTTCCAATGAATGCCTGTACGCCATACTTCTTGTATTAAAATTTTTCCATATATCATAAGATCTGCAAGCATTCCAAATGGATCGTATACGGACATAACTAAGCTTAATAGTTGTCTTTTTGTTGGCCGTTTTATTCTATTTACTATATCTTTGTCAACACGATTCATTTTTAAGTCAAACATAAATGTATCCATTTGACTGTCCCAGTACATTCCCAAAATTTTGTCAATACCTCCGCCATCCATCTTGATGGTTATCTTTGTATCATCCTTTTGATCATTTCCATTTAACTTTTGTTGCACATCCGCTACGTTTGATACAAAACCTCTTAATTCAAAGTTCGCCATTTCGTGTACTCTTTTTACTTCACTGCTGATTTCATATGCCTCTTGCTTTGAAGCAAAACTCGCTACAAAGTCGTCGACATAGTGCCTTGATTCAATGGCATTGATTTGTATTTTGTAGCGTTGCGCGCATTTAAATTTTTTACATATTGGGCGCAACAAGGGGAACAAGCTGCGCCGAAAATCATAACCTTCATTTTATAAACGTCAGCTTTCCTGCTTGCATCGCCGTTCCGCCATAAAAATCGTAAAGAATCTTGATCAGTTTGCTTGACTCTTACTTGTAAAAACATTTCCTTTATATCTGCGCATACAGCCACACTACCTTGTCGAAATTTGAATAAAATCTCAGTTAATGGAGGATTTTCGTCAGGTCCTTTTAATAATTTTGTATTTAATGACACACCATCCACAGCTGCTGCTGCATCAAATACCAGTCTCATCTTTTTCGGTTTGTTTATGTTGTATACACAAAAATGTGGTAAATACCAAGTACGTGGGCCAATTTGTGCAGTTTCTTCATTTGTTAATTGATTCTATAATAACATAAGATAATTGAGAATGATGTTTACTTGTAGTTATGTTCCCCGTCGGTTTTCAGAGGCTTGTTGCCGAAAATTTATGTCGTCTTCAATATTACAAAGTTCTACATTTCGAAGTGTTTGTTCATTATTATCCACAATATTGTGAACTTCTACCTCATGTATATTATAATTGCTTCTTACATTGTTTTTCTGTCTAGTTTGAGAACTTCTTGGCTCCTCTTTTGGAGGCATAATTGCTTCTCTATAGGACTGCTGTTGGTCTTGAATACCCTGTATCGGGGTTTGGTTTGTTTGCCAATTTTGCCTTTGTGAATCATTTTGGTATTGATAAGGTCCCTGATCTTGATTATACTGCTCCCTAGGTTGATATTGATAAGGTCCTTGATTTTGATTGTTTTGATATCTAGGCTGATATTGTCCTTGACCTTGGTTATTCTGATATGTGGATTGGTACTGTTTTACATATTGGTTCTGGTAATAAGGTTGACCTTGTTGTTGGTAATTCTGCCTAGATGGATAGATGGGTAGATGGATAGATGGATAGATGGATAGATGGATGGATGGATAGATGGATAGATGGATAAATAGATGGATCGATAGATGGAAAGATGGATAGATAGATGGATAGAGGGATAGGTGGATAGATGGATTTATGGATAGATGGAAAGATGGATAGATGGATTGATGGATTGATGGATTGATGGATAGATGGATAGATGGATAGATGGATAGATGGATATATGGATAGATGGATAGATGGACAGATGGATAGATGGTGTTGAGTCTCCTGGACGGACTTTATAACGTTCCTTTCCTACACACATTAATAGAATGTTCGCACTTTATTTACAGTATATTTATTGCATTTTAATTAAGTAATTAAACAATGTAACGTAAACTTTATTATATATTAGCGAGTAATGCGAAAGATTTATTAATTTAATGTGTAGCTCACGCTGGATTCCAAATGACGACTGATCTTCTTCTTACTTCAAAAATACCTAGCTAGCTACTACTTTGATAACGACGCTGTTTAAATATCGGTAGTCGGTCGCTTGTAATCGTTGGGCGTTATATTTAAAAAACTACTTGCGTCCGTAACATCCCGCCCACCGTAAAACAACTACGGAGTTTTACCTAACACGTCAAGTATAGCAAGTTTGGATACAGGTCGCTTTAGTATTCCTGATGATGACTGTATTTCAGCGATTCTGACTTGCCCGTCTTTAGCCTGTATAGTTCGGAGTACTTTTCCCTTTTTCCAGCAGCCTTTTGCTTGGTTTTCATCGCAAACTATAACGACATCTCCAGTCTTGATTGGTTTTACAGGAGCGAACCATTTTGTACGTTTGGTCAAAGTTGGCAAATATTCTCTTATCCACCGTCGCCAAAAGTTATCTTTCAATTGTTGTGAAATACGATATTGTTTGTGATAACAGAAGCTTCCAGGTTCACCAGGCGTTTGTGTAGAGTTCATTGTTCCTAACAAAAAGTGATTTGGCGTCAAAGGTTCTGGATCATCAATACTAACTGGAACGTGCGTTAGTGGTCGGCTGTTTATGATATTCTCTGCCTCTATTAACAAACTTCTCAATGTTTCTACCTTTGGGGCCTGTTCTTTCAGAGTTATTGCTAGCACACGCTTTGTAGATTGTACTAACTGCTCCCAGCATCCGCCTGAACTAGGATTAGCTGGACAGTTGAACTCCCATTTTATTTCTTTTGCTGCCAATTTTGCCTTAATATAATCCCAGTCGAACAAATTTTTGCCTTTTTCATTTCACTGTTCGCACCAACAAAATTTGTTCCCATGTCAGACCGTATTGTATTTGGAATTCCTCTTCTGTTGACGAAGTTTCTGATCACTATAATACAAGCATCCGACGACAAGTCTTCTGCGAGTTCCAAATGTATAGCTCTAATAGTGAGACAAGTAAATAGTACCCATCTTTTTTCACGTCGTCGTCCGATGGTTACCATAACTGGTCCAAAATAGTCAAGTCCAGTATATGTGAATGCTCGCTTATACAGTGTAACTCTATCAATTGGCAATTGACCCATAAGTGTTGGTATAGGCTTTGCCTTTTGATTCTTGCAGAACTGACATATCGTTTTTGACCGTTTTACAATGCTGCGCAAGTTAATCACCCAAAATTTCCGACGAATTTCGTTCACGATCAACTCATCATTCTGATGATCATATATTTCATGATAATATCTGACAATTACAACCAGTATGCCGTGTTCGTTTAATGCAGGGGAAAGGGAGTAAATTGTACTGCTCATCGAAATTATACCTTGTTTCTGTAGTATGTCGACTTCTTCTGTAAATGTTTGATACTGTACCAGTCTGCATACTATGAATTCAGCACGACGTAGCTCCTCTAATGACAATTCGCCTTTTACTTTATGATCTTCTGACCGCCGAAGACGTTGCATGAATCTTAATATCCAGCCCATAGTTCGCTTCAGGCGGAGGTAGTTGGAAAATCGATTAATATCGATTATAGGATCTTTAGCAACAGCTAATACAATTTTACGTCGTTCTATATTATCGTCGATAGGAACACCCATTTCCTGTGTTGGCCAACATTGTTCATTCTCAATTAAAAATTGTGGTCCTTTCGTCCAAATATTTTCTGGTTCATATTTAAAGGCTTTTCGAGTTTTAGTAGCCTTATCTGCTACATTTAGGTGTGTTGGTATCCAGCGCCAATCATTTTCATTGGTTGTTTCTAAAATTTCACTGATGCGATGCGCTACGAACTGCTTATATTGACGATGGTCAGATTTTATCCAAGATATTACGGTTCGGGAATCTGACCATAACACTGAACGCTGTACATATATTTCATGACCGTTCAATATTGAGTTCTTCAATCTAGTGCCTAAAACGGCCGCTTGTAGTTCCAGCCTTGGCACTGATAACAGCTTCAGAGGTTCACACTTAGTTTTACCAGCGACAAAAACTAATTCAATATTTTGTTCAAAACAAATACGCCAATAAGCTATTGCTGCAAATGCTTGTTCGCTAGCGTCTACGAAAATATGAAGTTCTATCTTGGCATCTCGTGTTAGGAACTTCGACGAGTAGCATCGATCAAGTTTAAATTGTTTAACTTTGACAAGTTGTTCTTTCCAATGCTTAAATGACTTGAATAAATCGTCCGGTAATAAATCGTTCCAATGAATGCCTGTACGCCATACTTCTTGTATTAAAATTTTTCCATATATCATAAGATCTGCAAGCATTCCAAATGGATCGTATACGGACATAACTAAGCTTAATAGTTGTCTTTTTGTTGGCCGTTTTATTCTATTTACTATATCTTTGTCAACACGATTCATTTTTAAGTCAAACATAAATGTATCCATTTGACTGTCCCAGTACATTCCCAAAATTTTGTCAATACCTCCGCCATCCATCTTGATGGTTATCTTTGTATCATCCTTTTGATCATTTCCATTTAACTTTTGTTGCACATCCGCTACGTTTGATACAAAACCTCTTAATTCAAAGTTCGCCATTTCGTGTACTCTTTTTACTTCACTGCTGATTTCATATGCCTCTTGCTTTGAAGCAAAACTCGCTACAAAGTCGTCGACATAGTGCCTTGATTCAATGGCATTGATTTGTATTTTGTAGCGTTGCGCGCATTTAAATTTTTTACATATTGGGCGCAACAAGGGGAACAAGCTGCGCCGAAAATCATAACCTTCATTTTATAAACGTCAGCTTTCCTGCTTGCATCGCCGTTCCGCCATAAAAATCGTAAAGAATCTTGATCAGTTTGCTTGACTCTTACTTGTAAAAACATTTCCTTTATATCTGCGCATACAGCCACACTACCTTGTCGAAATTTGAATAAAATCTCAGTTAATGGAGGATTTTCGTCAGGTCCTTTTAATAATTTTGTATTTAATGACACACCATCCACAGCTGCTGCTGCATCAAATACCAGTCTCATCTTTTTCGGTTTGTTTATGTTGTATACACAAAAATGTGGTAAATACCAAGTACGTGGGCCAATTTGTGCAGTTTCTTCATTTGTTAATTGAACTGCATATCCTTTTTTTACAAAATCCATAACAGCTTTTTCATACTCAACATGTTGATTTGTTCCTCTTATTTTGTTTTCAACTGTAGTTAATCTTTTTAAGGCCATTCCATAACTGTCTGGAAATACAAATGTATCTTCTGCCCATAATAGTCCAGTTTCATAAACGCCGCCAATCCGCTTTGTGGTATCTATTAGTATCTTTCGAGCTCTTGTAGTGTTAATTGATTCTAAAGCTTTAGTTGGGACCTTCACACCAAAGTTTTCTGTTGTAAAATAATCTGCAATTATTTTGTTCATTTCGTTTTGCATATCGTTGTCCTCATTTGTTCGTGCATACAATACTGCAGATAGCTGCGCTGGTCTTGTCGATCTGCTTGATTCTGTTGAACCATATACTAGCCAGCCCAATGGTGTCTTTGCAGCTACTAAATCACTGCCCAACTCACTGCACTTTGTCGTTTTTAGCAAGTGGCAGTTGTCAATACCAATTAAAACCATTGGATTCGCATTATTGTATCTTTTAATTGGTAAATTGTTCAAATATGGAAACTTAGAGCATATAGAACTCATGTTCAGTGACTGAAGAGGTAAGTCTATGTTAGGAATTGTATTACCGTTTAATGTCAACCAATTTTTATCACCATTTGCTGCTCTAATCTTTATGTGGCACTTGCTTGTCACTACGTCCTTGACGTGACTACCAATCCAGTTCAAAGTTAACCTTTCTTTGGCTTGTCCTACACCCAATCTTTTTGCTAGGTCTTCGTTTACCAATGTTGCAGACGAACCGTCGTCCAAAAACGCAAATGTTTGAATGGCTAGCTCATTTGGACCAATAACCTCTACTGGCAGGACTTTAAATAACAATTTTGATGTAGCAGCACTTACTGTATTTATTGATGCCAAGCTTATAGATGCTTGCTCTCCATCTTCCTCTATTATTACTGCATTAATATTGCTTACTCTTTTGTCCTTATGAAGCATCCGATGATGCTCTCGCTTGCAACCATCAATGTTGCAGTTGCGCTTCATCCTACAAGAAGCCAGACTATGTCCTGTTTGTAAGCAGCCAAAACATAAATTGAAATTCTTTATCAATTTCCACCTTTCGTCGACATCTGCTTTTATAAAGACGTCACATTTGCTTAGCGTATGTTCACCTTTACATTGATGACATACAATAGAAAACTGCTTAGAGCTATTTGTCTCCGGTGTAATTTGCATCAATGATCTTTTGTTTGTATGTTGATCACCTTTTGAATATTGTTGTTTATTTGGTGTTATTGTCATTGCGGCCCGTGAAATATTCATTGCTATGTTGTCAATCCAATCACCAAAATGTCTCAGATCTGCATATGGACGAATAGTAGACGCATACGTTGACCATTCGTGTCCACGTGTCCACCACGTGTCCTCATGGGAAGCTTGTTTACCAATTCGCTTAATAGTACCGGGTTTTGTAAATGTTGTGTCGCGTTTGCTGACTGTAAAAATATAACCAAATTAGCAACCTTCAAAGCAAATGGTATAATTTACTCTATATTATATTCAGCAATTTGTCTTATTTCAGCCACCTTTTCCAACTGACTTTTAATAAGCAGTTCCGGTTGCCCGTATTTAATTTGAAGCCGCCTCATGATATGTTCTACATTTGCCGGATTAATTAACATACCAGCTACATCCTCCTTTGCTGTTCCTTTCAAGAATTTTTGCAACCGCAATAAGTTTTCCAAATTAGTGTAGCCGAATGCCGTTGTAGTTTCTCTATACATACAGTTAAAGACGGGCCAATCTTCTGCTTGTCCATTAAATTCTGGTAAGTCAATAACTCTATGCCCACCTAAATGTCGTGTCATAACGCCCATGCCGTCTTGTCTCATACCTGTTGAATTTAAACCTAAGTCATTTATTTGCATATTACCTGTACCGAATGTATTATAGCCCTGTAAACCTACTGCGCCATTTACAAATGTGTTACCATATACCAATGTAGATCCAGTTGCAGTTGCGCCACCATGTGTAGCGCTGGAGCCGTAAGTGCCGCCCTGTGCGACATTGAAGACCTGTGCACCGTTAGCCGATGCAACCGCCGGAACCAGTTGCACTACCCATTGTAGAGCCGTAGCCATGTTTGTCGCCACGTGCGACGTTGTTACCATATGCGCTACCCATTGTAGCGCCGGAGCCATATATGTCGCCACTTGCGACGTTGTTACCATGTGCGCTACCCATTGTAGCGCCGGAGCCAAATATGTCGCCACTTGCGACGTTGTTACCATGTGCGCTACCCATTGTAGCGCCGGAGCCATATATGTCGCCACTTGCGACGTTGTTCCCATGTGCGCTACCCATTGTAGCGCCGGAGCAATATGTGCCGTCAGAAGCACAATGCGTACTAGAAGCTAATTGGCTGTCGGTTGCTGCGTTGGGGTTTATAGCTGCTGATGTGGTGCCTTCCTATAAGGCACTGGAGCCAATAATTACTGCGTCACTCCCTTGAGTAGCGCCAATACCATTTGCGATACCACCGTTGATACCGCCTATAACACGTTGATTGCTCACTTTCACATCCACTATTGCCTTCACCTCTTCTTCGCATGCGGTCAATTCTTCTGTTATTGCTCTTTGTATAGAAGCTATCTGCTCATCTTGCGACTTCTGTATGGAAGATATGTGCCGCATCGTTTGATCCATTTGAGATCATTGCATTGCCAACATTTGCTGCATAAAATTTTGCAGTTCTGACTGTGTTGAATCTCCTTTTGCTTCAACCACTGTGTCATCATTATCGACGTTGTCCTTCGTGTCCATGTTGGCTGCGTCCCCTTGTGGTGTTGATCTCGGCGTCCAATTCTCTCGTTTTTCTTTTTCTCCTTTATTTTTTCTTTCACGTAAATTCATTGTGGTTTCACGAATATGATGCTCAAATGTATTAGTGAGGCCGTTCTGTGTATGTGGGACGCCTGTCTCATTTATACGTCTCTGTCTGTGTGTATAAACGAAGCACGCCACCAATACATGAGAAACCGAATTTCACAATAATCTAACGCGTGGTCGTCACTTTGTCCGTCCGTGTAAAATGCCAGCGTGTCTAAGAAATTAATAAAATTGCAATTTAACTATTTTTTAACTTCGATGCTTCTGTGGTTATCACTTAAACCGATGCACCCGTTGTACTAATTATTAAGCCGCTTAATAATTAATATGCATTATTAATTTAATAAAGATGTTGAGTCTCCTGGACGGACTTTATAACGTTCCTTTCCTACACACATTAATAGAATGTTCGCACTATATTTACAGTATATTTATTGAATTTTAATTAAGTAATTAAACAATGTAACGTAAACTTTATAATAACAAAAGCGATAAATGAATGACAGATTATAGATTTATTAATATATAAAGTGCGAGCATCAACGCTGGTTCCCAAATGCGACGACTGATCAATCTTCTGTGTACCTCACGCTCAAAAATACCTAGCTAGTTAACTACTTCGATTACGACGCTGTTTAAATATCGGTAGTCGGTCGCTTGTAATCGTTGGGCGTTATATTTAAAAAGCTACTTGCGTCCGTAACACCTTCCATTTATAAGTTCCTCCCCCAAACCCAGAGTGTTATGCGCACCATGCTCATTGGGTTTAGTTTTGCAGCCGGGGGTAAACCAGGTATCGGAGCCTCTCCGATACCTGTCCACCTCAGAGAGTAACTAAGGCCTTGCCGTGATACTGGGGGCTATGTCACGGTGGACCTCAGCACCCCTACACTCGTGGGAACTTCATGGATACCAACAATTTAAAAAAACTAATGCGGGACAATACCGCAACTCAAATCGCTGACAGGCTGGACATTACTGTCAGGGATGAGGACCTTCTAGGCAGGTCAACGCCTAAAAAGAACATAAGAAAGGGCGACGAAACGCCCAAGCGTCCTGCTGAGCGGCAAAGACCAGCCAGAACTCAGGAAGAAGCTGCTACCATAAGCACAGGTCTTGTTAGCGGCCAAACCCTGAGGGTGGTCCAACCTGCGGCTCAGCATAAGGGACGCGAAACACAACCCCGGCCGGCACGGAGAGCCCGGAGGCCCTGGAGACCCACTCAAAAATGGACTGAGTTGGGCCGGGTACAAATGGTACCTCCGATACCTAAAAAAGGGCTTCAAACCGGAGGTAGCCAGGGAGAAGGCGCTTGAACACAGGGCTCAGCCTGTAAACAAGGTGGATGGCACCAACGCGCCGAAACATGGCGGAGCCCAAATGAAGCAAGGGCAACTAACCTACTACAAAAAGCCGCAGAGACGGACCCAGCTATGCTGACCAGGCAAAGGGCATTAAGATTGCGGTTCTTCCACGCACCTACCCTGAAGTCATCCTATCCCGGGAAGACTTAGGTAAAGTGGAAGAAGCACTCATGGCTGCCATGATGCAAGGCTGGTCAGAACAGCTAGGGTTCAATGGAATTCACTTCCGGTCAGGCTTGATACTGATCGACTGTGAGGACCAGGGCTCTGCGAGCTGGCTCAAAGAGGTTGTGCCTAAAATGACGGTGCTGGGGACACCAATGACGACGTGCAGTGGGGATGAGATACCCAGTATGCACATCGTTACCATTTACCTGCCGAGAAGCGCTGGGAAACAACCAGAAGAACTCTTCAAGTTGGTAAAAATCCAGAACGCTGAGCTAAACATCAGCGCATGAAAGATACTGCGGTGTAAAGAGTCGGGAACCGGCAGGCTGCTCACGATCGGAATCGATAAGCAGTCGATGAAGGCTATCCAAGCCCGAAACAACAAAATAAACTACCGGTTCGGGAAGATATCGGTGCATAAGAAACGGGAGAAGGGTGAAACGAACGATCCAACGGGTATGGTTGCGAACGAACTGTCACCAATTGAGGTACAGGCATTACGTGAAGCACCACCCGAGAAGGAATCGGAAATCGACCTTCTCCCAGGCGAGGTGGACTCGATCGAAGACACCAAGATAACATTGATGTACGATGACACGCCAATATCGGAGGAGGAGGCTGTCTCCCTTCCAGATGAGGGCGATGGGTCTATGAGCCGGTTACTGTAGATAAAATGACTGCAAGCACCAAGATGGCACAGGTCAATCTCCACCATGCGAGAGCAGCATCTGCTGTGATCGCCAGATTGACCGCCAGGCTGGACCTGGGCCTAGTGCTAATCCAGGAACCCTGGATTTATAAAGGAAGTATAAGAGGACTGGGAACTCAATACACACAGGTAATTTGGGATGTAAGATCTGACAAACCAAGAACATGTATCTTAATGAGAAAGGATATTACATACACTTGCCTTTTAGAATTTCTTACAAAAGATCTGGTCGCTATCCAATTAAAACTGGATATCGGCGGGACACTACGTGAGGTAGTGATCGCGACTGGATACCTTCCAGGCGAACAAACTGAACCTCCAACCAATGAGATGGAGGGACTGGTGCAACACTGCCAAACACGGAATCTACCGCTGGTAATTGGATGCGATGCCAACGCACATAACCGGGTGTGGGGAAGCACCAATACAAATAAAAGGGGTGAGTACCTAATAGAATTTGTCCTACAAAATGAGCTACATTTATTGAACGTAGGAAATACTCCTACCTTTGACACTAGGGCAAGACAAGAGGTGATTGATATCACCTTCTGCAACGCCCAAATTTTGTATGTAACTGGAGGGTATCAGAGGAGCCATCTATGTCAGATCATAGGATCATGCTATTAGACATAGCAGGGACTTCTAGTTTCAAGAAAATCATTAGGAATCCCAGACGCACTAACTGGGAAATGTATGAGACTAGCCTCAAGAGCAACTTGGTGGAATAAAACAATCACAAGAAAGCCAACTCACCACTAATCACTTTCCAGAATGCATCCCCATTCTGCAAGACGATACACCAGAATACTTGCATCAGGGAAACACCAGAAGACCGAACTGGAAACTAGCAAACGATATTTGCACGGAAGATAGGATAAGATGGGCCATCGGCTCATTCAAACCTTTCAAATCTCCTGGGGACGATGAAATATTCCCAGCATTGCTACAGAGGGGACTAGACCTTCTAATAGGGCCAATGCTGAAAATTCAGAAGTAGCCTGGCGCTCGGTTATATACCTATGTGCTGGAGAATAGCAAAGGTGGTGTTTATCCCGAAGGTGGGCAAGAAAGACCCCTTCTCACCTAAGTCCTTCAGACCAATAAGCCTTACGTCATTTATGCTGAAGACCTTAGAAAAGCTAGTGGATAACCACATCAGGACCACTTACCTGATTAAGGAACCACTTCACAGAAATCAACATGCATATAGGTCAAGGCTATGCGGAGGACATAGTTATTATCTGCATGGGGACGCATGAAGACACACTATGTGACCAAATTAAGATGGGCATTAACATCACACGATCTTGGTGCTCTAAAGCAGGACTGAGTATTAACCCATCTAAAACTACTATTGTTCCTTTCTCTAGGAAGTATAAGATGAAATTACTCAAGCCAATACGGGTGAATGGCACGCTGATCGAATTCTCCATGGAGGTAAAATACCTAGGAGTAATATTTGACAAGCGTACCATATGGAAAACTCACTTAGAATACGTAGTGAAGAAAGCTACAATGGCAATGATGACTTGCAGAGTCATTGCAGGTAAGAACTGGGGGTGTACCCCCAAAATAATGAAATGGATGTACCTCACAATGGTCAGACCCATAATAACATATGGAGCCATTGTCTGGGCGGATAGAGCAAAACTGACAACAACTAGAATTCAACTGAACAAAGTTCAAAGGCTAGCTTGTATAACTATAACAGGAGCAATGCGAACCTGTCTTAGTATGGCATTAGATGCTCTACTAAATCTAACGCCACTGCATCTTCACATCCAACAACAGACTGACCGAGCCATTGCAAGGGTAGGAAGAATTAACACTAACAGGAAGACCTGTACTGGGAATCAAAAACAAGTGGTAATAGGAAAGACGTCCACCCACTCCTACAATATCCTAGTGATAACCTAGGTATAATGAACAACTTCACTAGAAGATTCCAAATAGGGCTCTGCAGTAAAATAAAACATAACGCTGAACTAAAATATAAAACCAGGAGCAATTAGCTGGTACACAGATGGTTCCCTAACAGACGAAGGAAGTGGAGTTAGAGTCTTCGGACCACGCACTAAATACTTCGAATCACTAGGGAAATTTACAAGTATCTTTCAGGCAGAAATATATGCAATAGAAAGATGTGCTCAATTTAATTTAAATAGGGGGTACAAGAATCAAAGAATTGCTATCTTCTCTGATAGCCAGGCGGCTATTAAAGCAGTAAGTTCGCCTATGATCAAATCCAAGCTGGTCATGGAATGCATAAGCAAACTAAATAAACTAGGAAAATCTAATAAGATCACTATTTACTGGGTACCGGGACATGCGGGCATACCAGGAAACGAGCAAGCAGATAACTTGGCCAGGAGAGGGGCAGCGTCCCTTCAGGGATCGGACCAGGATCAATGAGAATCCTGGTAAAAGAGGAAGAAAAGAAAGCAAGAGACTTTTTCTGGGAAAAATGTGAAGAACTAAAACAGAGCAAAGAGCTTTTAGGCCCTTACAACAAGAGGAGATCGGAAATTTGCAACGGTCTTAAAAGAAAAGATCTAAGAATGATTTCGGGCTTCCTGACCGGACACTGTAGACTTAGGAGACACTTGTGTAAAATCGGAATCGAAAGTGATAGCACCTGCAGATTCTGTCTGGAGGACGACGAAACTCCGGAGCATATCCTGGGCGACTGCCCAGCTCTGACCCAAACCAGGCACATATATCTTGGCAATTACCAAGTGACAGGAAAGGCGGTGCATGCACTCAACCCCAAAAACCTAGTGGCCTTCTTCAGTGCAGTAGGGCTGGACGAGTTGCTGTAAGTCAGCAACTGATAGGGCACAATAGACCTGTAAGGTCGCAGTGCCTGCTACTACATAAAATGTATTTATGTAGTCTAGCGTAAGACATACTCCATCAACATATATAAAACATTGTACGATAGTGCATCAGCATGGCTAACATCACTTACCACGTTCCTTCCTACCTTGGCCACGCTTTGTGTGCGTCATGATGCAAAGACAAACAATCTTCGTCAATATTTGGTTAACACATTACGCGTGGCAGAATTTTACATGCAATTGAAAGGAGACTTATTCCTCGATAGTTGTCGAAAAAAGCGGAACCTCTTCTTTTCAGAAAGGAAAAAGAACACTGAGATTCCTGTCGTTTGTCATGAATTCGTCGGCAAGCTGCAATCAGAAAAGACCGCCGAAGCCTTGTTTAAACAACACTCTCCCGACTGCTCCGGGAATCCTCTCCGTCTTTTCAAGATACATGTGAGCAATGGATAGGTCTGCCAAGGCTGTCATTGGTTATACAAAACCTGCAGAAGAACGATTCCTATCAGCGGACTCCGCAACCGGGAGCAACGCGAGCTTTTATAGATCGATATCGAGAAAGAAAAAGTAACGCCTTTTCAGACTCAAGTACAAGGAACAAGAATGGCGGGAGTTTGAGGATGCTGAGATGTTATGTGACAGAAATGAAGCTTGAAAATTTTATCAAAACGTCAAGCGTCTGACTGAAGGTTGTAAAACTAACCTTCTCGGAGGGAATGAAGCGCACAATTCCGATTATAGAGAAATGACACCGGAACCACCAGTTAATGATGGCTACGAAGAGTTGGTTAGGAGTGTGCACCAACTTTTAATGCAAGCCGTGGTCCGATGAACGCATTCCCAATGACTGGAATCTCAGTGTTCTCTGTCCTATTTTTAAGAAAGGAGACCCCGCTGTTTGCGCCAACTACCGCGGAATAAGTCTCCTTTCCATTGGATATAAGACTCTGTCGACGCGTATTGTGTAATAGGCTGAAGCCATATACCGATTCACTGATAGGACGATAAAAGTGTGGCTTCAGACCAAAAAGGTCGACCAGTGACCATTCGATCTTGCAAAAGGAAGTGATGCTGCTCGCTTACGCCGATGACATCGATATTATCGGTACGAAGGAACGGCGAGTGAGTAAGGCGTTGTCGGAGATTGCAAAACAGTCTCGTCTCATGTCTCATGTACTTGGTGAGGAGTGCCTCAAAGTAACGTGCTGGGTCCATTACTCTACATCATTTACGCAGCCGACATGCCCGACTCTACCTGCAATGAAGTAACTATAGCCACAAATGCTGATGATACAGCCATTCTTGCTATACCTCATAGTGCTAAGGCAGCAAAAAAATTTTTTTTTCTGTTTTTCTTCAATAGATAAATATCTGCAACTTTTATGCAAGCAAAATCATTTGCTTTAGTTCAGAACGTTGCCCTGAAAAAAATATAAAAAACCTCCGACAGTATGGCAACCCTGGAACACACGGACCCAAAATCATATTTTTTTTTTAGTTTTCACATATACTACAAGATATATAATTGTCAGAAAAAATGGAGATCTTTTTTTTTAAGTGGCATTTTTTTCAGAGAATGCCTCTTATATATTTGCAAATGTATTTTGTAGCCTATACCGAGTCCCACATAAATGTATAGTTCTGTACTACATTTATGTGGGACTTAAACCTTTTAGATACGAAGGGAGAATATGGGACTACCCAGCTGTTGTCTAAATTAATATGTGCAGATTTATTTTTGTTATGTTTCATAATTTATTTATTTTCAAATACTTTTTTCTGCTTCGTAAATCAAACTAAACTATCAATGCTTCCAGCTAGCTTCAGCTAAAAACGCAGCAGCATCAGCCTTCGTAGATACGAGACCCAGCATCGGTTCGAACCCGAAAGAGTCCACTTAAACTGCATTTATCTTAGAATATGTTGAGTAGGGGATTCGTTATGTTAACTAATCCTCCTTAAGATGGTGGCCGTCCTCGGGCACCATGAAAGTCGATGATGACATCGCAGCAAATTATGTCAAAATTAGGAGGAAAGTATCATTTTCTGGTTTGCCTTAGTTGCAGTTGTAGTTGCAAATAGTTGTACAGTAAATAGTTCTACAGTACAAATTACTTTCTTAGATCAATAACAAAATATCTATTCAATATTTTATTTGATTTTAACAATTCTACATTTTTTATATTTTTATTGGAGAATTCATGGATACTCAATTAAAAAACAACAAAGGATATAAACTATTTTTGTTTTTAACAAGAGCTTACATGTCAAAATGTAGGTGTCATTTGCGGCATAAGATATGAGTTCTATAATGCTAGCAAATACTATCCTTATGAATTTCCCTACCTTTGACCATGACAGTTGTTTCCAAATCATTTTCGATAACTTCCTCGGTGTACACTTGTGAGAGTTTGTTACACAATAAATTTATCACCAGGCGATAAATACCTTTATTGTGCTGAACCAATGAATTTTGATGAGAGGATACATTACAGGACTTAATATTCTTAATTTTTTCATTGGGAATAGAATAAATCACGTCAATTGCGCTCATAATCTCTAATGAGAGAATCAATTTATTATATCTAGTAGCATCTACAGTAAGTTCCACATTTCCTTCCATTTTTATGAAACTGGTGATTTCTACGAGATTGCTGTGAAATCTTTCGACCTTCGAAGAGCTATGTAAAGGAGGCATATTAAAAATTTCTACACCAAATTGATTATCAAGTAAGGATCTTTTGGTTTTTGAGCATAGTGAACGCTAGTTATCATAAACAATAGTCCTAGGTTTTTTAAAGAAGTTTAAGGATTGCAGTAAAGACAGCTTTACTTCAATGATTGCTGTTCATCTTATAGGTATGACTATAGCAAACTTGGCAAATTTATAAAGGTATGTCAAAGGGAACTGTCTATCAGTACAAAATATATCACCGAGAAAAATTTCTCCTGGGAACGATGGTAGAGTTTCTTTAACCAATTGTTCCTCTGGATATCGATCATACTTTGCCACTCTACATAACTTACAATTTAAAACAAATTCGTTAACTTTCTTCTGAATACTCGGGAAATAGTTGTTCAACATGATTTCCTTAACATTTTCCTGCCCTGACCAGTGAGCTCTATTATGCTCCGTTGATATAATCTCTGTCTGGTCGCTTCCATTAAAAAAATCTGTAACCAATCTGTTGGAAAACTTAAATCTTACTGCTGGATAAAGCACTCTGTATAACATTAACTGCATCGGGGCTTACTACATCTCCAATTTCCTGTAGTAGTGAAGTTGTATCCACAAAAGAGATTAGATGAGATTGGAGAGAAAAAAAGTAAAGGTTCTCCAAAATGTATTTTCTTCTTCTTCTAAAATTATTTGATTGCTAGCGCAATAATAATAACTGGAGTTTCCACTGTATCTATGACATTACTTAGAGCCTGTTCGCTGTGAATAGTATCATTCGAGTCAGAGTTATGTTCAGAGCCTGGTTCTAAGGATTCTATTTACTCCCTGGATAATGCATCCGCAACCAAATTAAACTTAATTTAAGCTCACATGTCGCAATCTCTTGAAGTGGGTCTGAAAGGGTTAAAAAGTACCTAAAAAGTAATTCAGCAAAAAAACTATTCTAGTTCACCGTACAAAATAATTTATATTTGTGGGACAGTGTAATTATTGCTACATATTTGGCATTGTGTAAACCTGCCTTTACAATAAATTTCACGAAACATATCTGCTTTAGCTGATGATAGCAGTGATTTGGATTAGAACTTAAGTTGTTCAGTTGTTTTTTAAAAAGATTAAGGATTGTATATAGTTTAGTGACAAACATCTTATTGGTAGTGATCGAACACAATTTTAAAAATAAGGGTAGATTCCAACAGTATTAGATATTTTGCAAGAATTTTTAACAATTTTTTTTTTGTGTTTATTTATTTATTACAACTACATAAATTAAAACAGTTGCAATAAAAATAATATACGACCAAATTACGAAAATTTTATTTCTAAAAAGAGGAAAGTTACGACCACTCAGACCCGTTGGAGGATTTTTGTTTGGTCGCCTAGTTGACCGACTGTGCATCGACTCACAGCCATAGAGTGGGCCAGGCAATGAAAATATAAAATTATAATTTACAATAAGATGGGATAACATAGGGATAAGGTGATGTACAGCTAGGACAAGAATTAGTGTAGGTGGATTGAAAGACATAAGTAAACAAATCCGATATCTGAGAATCAGAGGATGTTTTATAACTATCAAGACAAAAGTTTGCGGGATAAGCTGTATTTTTACATTTAATGTTGAAAAAGCTAAATAAGCTTTTAGGATTATTGCGCAAATTGTTTAAACTCTTAATAAATAAGCAGCGTAACACTGTTTAGAAAAGGCGAGCTTTAATATTTTTTAAATGACTGAGAATACGAGAGAACCAAGGAAGCGTATAGTTTGATTTTAACACAGTTGTATAAGGAATATAGTTGTCAAAGTAATTGAAAACGGTTGTATAGTAAATATTCAAAGTCGCCTCGAGAACTGTCCAATCCCCACACGAGGAACTTTATCGAGCTGAAAAGAAAGCTGCAAAGTAGGATGATAACTATTTTCTGGTAATATTACCGGAGGTATTCTGTCAAAGCATATATTAAAACCATTGTCAACAAATACCAGATCAAGAAACCAAGTTGCAAAGAAGACTATTTAGAAAATGATTGTTGGCAGTTGGTATTACAGTGGAAGAACCACCAGTCATAGACCATTTCATATTAGGTAAATTAAAATCTCCCATAAATCCTCATTTCCGAAGACGGAGGTTTATATGAGCAAGTAACATATATGTTAAAATCACAAAATAAAATTTTAACACATATAAACTCGATAGTTATATTGGAACGTCTGTACGAGCGCTGTCTCAAACACGATGTCAAAATCGTGCATTGCGATTGATATGGAAGGAATCTTTGGCTCAACCGTCGGAAAATTTAGCCTTCACGACACTACCTCCAATAGAGGTAGAGAGGCTAATCAATTTTGCCGCAGGTCGGAACATGGTAGTTAGTACTACCAGATTTCAACACCTTAACATCCACAACGCTACATGGCTGAGTCCTGATCAAATAACACACAACCAAATTGATCATGTTCTGATTGACGGAAGGCACGCATCAAGCGTGTTGGACGTGCGAACGTTACGTGGTCCCAACATTGACTCGGACCACTATCTTGTCGCACGTTCCAACATGCAACGAAAGCTAGACGTCGCTAGGGGGGTGTCTTATCACCTCTTCTGTGGTGTCTCGTAGTGGATGAATTATTAGAGCTCCTTACAGATAACGGCATCAAATGTCAAGGCTATGCGGACGACATAGTTATTATCTGCATGGGGAAGCATGAAGACACACTATGTGACCAAATTAAGATGGGCATCAACATCACACGATCTTGGTGCTCTAAAGCAGGGCTGAGTATTAACCCATCTAAAACTACTATTGTTCCTTTCTCTAGGAAGTATAAGATGAAATTACTCAAGCCAATACGGGTGAATGGCACGCTGATCGAATTCTCCAAGGAGGTAAAATACCTAGGAGTAATATTCGACAAGCGTACCACATGGAAAACTCACTTAGAATACGTAGTAAAGAAAGCTACAATGGCAATGATGACCTGCAGAGTCATTGCAGGTAAGAACTGGGGGTGTACCCCAAAAATAATGAAATGGATGTACCTCACAATGGTCAGACCCATAGTAACATATGGAGCCATTGTCTGGGCGGATAGAGCAAAACTGACAACAACTAGAATTCAACTGAACAAAGTTCAAAGGTTAGCTTGTATAACTATAACAGGAGCAATGCGAACCTGTCCTAGTGTGGCATTAGATGTACTACTAAATCTAACGCCACTGCATCTTCACATCCAACAACAGGCTGACAGAGCCATTGCAAGGGTAGGAAGAATTAACACTAACAGGAAGACCTGGACTGGGAATCAATCAAGTAGTAATAGGAATGACGTCCACCCACTCCTGCAATACCCTAGTGATAACCTAGGTATTACGTACAACTTCACTAGAAGATTCCAAGTAGGGCTCAGCAGTAAAGTAGAATGGGAAAACATAACGCTGAACTACAATATAAAACCAGGAGCAATTAGCTGGTACACAGATGGTTCCTAACAGACGAAGGAAGTGGTGTTGGAGTCTTCGGACCACGCACTAAATACTTCGAACCACTAGGGAAATTCACAAGTATCTTTCAGGCAGAAATATATGCAATAGAAAGATGTGCTCAATTTAATTTAAAAGGGGGTACAAGAATCAAAGAATTGCTATCTTCTCTGATAGCCAGGCGGCTATTAAAGCAGTTAGTTCGCCTATGATCAAATCCAAGCTGGTCATGGAATGCATAAGCAAACTAAATAAACTAGGAAAATCTAATAAGATCAATATATACTGGGTACCCGGACATGCGGGCATACCAGGAAACGAGCAAGCAGACGACTTGGCCAGGAGAGGGGCAGCGTCCCTTTTCATGGGTCCAGAGCCTTTCTGGGGGCTCGGACCAGGATCAATGAGAATCCTGGTAAAAGAAGAAGAAAAGAAAGCAAAGAAAAATGTGAAGGACTAAAACAGAGCAAAAAGCTGTTAGGCCCTTACAACAAAAGGAGATCGGAAATTTGCTACGGTCTTAAAAGAAAAGATCTAAGAATGATTTCGGGCTTCCTGACCGGACACTGTAGACTTAGGAGACACTTGTGTAAAATCGGAATCGAAGGTGATAGCACATGCAGATTCTGTCTGGAGGACGACGAAACTCCGGAGCGTATCCTGGGCGACTGCTCAGCTGTGGCCCAAACCAGGCACATATATCTTGGCAAGTGACAGGAAAGGCGGTGCATGCACTCAACCCTAAAAACCTAGTGGCCTTCTTCAGGGCAGTAGGGCTGGACGAGTTGCTGTAAGACAGCAACTGATAGGGCAAAATAGAGCAGTAAGGTCGCAGTGCCAACTATTACACATAATAATAATAGACGTCGGCAAGCTGCAATCAAAGCAGACAGCCTTCTCAAACACACTCTCCCGACTGCTCCGGGAAACCTCTCCGTCATCTCGAGATATATGTGAGCAGTGCAAACATATCACCTGTTCCATGGATAGGGCTGCCAAGGATGTCATTGTTTATACAAAACCTGTGAAGAATTCTTGGTACGACGAGGGGTGCCGCACTGCTACTGCAGAGAAGAACGCTTCCTATCAGCGAACTCTGCAGTCGGGAGCAACGCGAGCTGTTAGAGAGCGATATCGAGAGAAACGGTGAGAGGAGAAACGCCCTTTCAGACGCAAGAAAAAGGAGCAAGAAAGGCGGGAATTTGAGGATGTTGAGATGTTACGTGACAGAAATGAAGCTCGAAAATTCTATCAAAAGGTCAAGCGTCTGACTGAAGGTTCTAAGCCCGGAATAACTTTCTGTAAGGATGACAATGGAAATCTGATAACGGATGAACAGGAATCACTGAGATTATGGAGGAGTCATTTCTCAACCCTTCTCGGAGGCGATGAAGCGCTCAATTCCGCCGATAGAGAAATGACACCGGAACCACCAGTTACTGATGGCACTATTGTAGAGCCACCGGACTATAACGAGGTAGATTCAGTTATTAAAAAGTTGAAAAATAACAAAGCGGCAGGCTCTGATGGGCTGCCAGCTGTGTTATTTAAGGCCGGCGGCGAAGAGTTGGTTAGGAGTATGCACCAACTTTTATGCAAGATATGGTCCGATAAACGCATACCCAATGACTGGAATCTCAGTGTTCTCTGTCCTATTTTTAAGAAAGGAGACACCGCTGTTTGCGGCAACAACCGCGGAAAAAGTCTTCATTCCATTGGATATAAGATTCTATTACGCGAATTGTGTAATAGGCTGAAGCTATATACGGATTCACTGATAGGGTGATATCACTGTGGCTAAAGACCAAAAAGGTCGACCAGTGACCATTCGATCTTGCAAAAGGAAGTGATGCTGCTCGCTTACGCCGATGACATCGATATTATCGGTACGAAGGAACGGCGAGTGAGTAAGGCGTTGTCGGAGATTGCAAAACAGTCTCGTCTCATGTCTCATGTACTTGGTGTCTGACCGCGTCTTGGACGGTCAGTGACTTCGTCTATCTTGGAACAGAGATAACCAGTAACAACAACGTCAGCCTAGAGATCAGGCGAAGAATCACGCTTGCAAACAGATGCTTTTTTGGGCTGAGCAAGCAAATGAGAAGAAAAGCCCTCTCGCGGCAAACGAAAATAAAGATCTATGAGACGCGGATACTCCCGGTCCTACTGTATGGCGCAGAGGCATGGACCGTCATTGAGTCGGACGAGACAGCATTGGAAGTCTTCGAGAGGAAGATTCTTCGCAGGATCTTTGGTACTATTAGAGTCGGCGACGAGCGCATTCCTATATGCGGCCATGACCGATAGACGGCCATATAAGTTAGTTGAGGCGCAGATGTTAACGCATTGGATTATAATTAATCGCACATTCGTTAACATATATACAGCCATAATCCCATATTTACTTTTGCGTTTTGCGATTTCAATGAAATCGTGCGATTTCATTTGAACGTACTCCCAAAAACGCACAAAATTGCTATCGAAATGTTTTATTTCTAATGTGTTTTGCAGCGTTGCATTTTGCAAAATCAGCTGTTTGGTTAATGTTTTGAATTTGTGTAAAATATCAAAATGCCATTTTTATTTGCAATTGCATTTTTAAGGCCAACAGAAGGCATAAAACTCTAGAATTTAGACGAATGAAATAAATGTTTTTGCGACAAACGCTCTACGCCTCTCTTTGCGAAGCAGCTGATCACACCAAAAGAGTTGCCAAGCTTTAACAGTTGTTTATGTGTAATTAATTATTAACATTTTTTTTCAGCACAAAAATAATTTTATCAATTGTAATCACATTGCTATTTTATTTTTTGAACGATAACGATATTGCATTGCTTTGAAGCATTACGCGTTCCACCAATAAATAATTGTAACGACGTCGCACAGGCTGGGGTATCTTCGTCGGATGCCCAGGTGATCGTCTTAGAAAATATTTGTTTTCCAGTGACCTCTGTCGATGGAATTTTTCCAAGTTTTTTCAATAAAGTGATTTTTCTTTATTTTTATCGGGATTATATTTGTTTTCCTTACAAACTAGGATTCTTAAGTGCTAGCAATTTTCTTTTCTTACAAATTAAGTGGTAGTTATTCTAAACCCTGGCGGACTAAGGGGACGCGCCATAGTTCAATGAGAATTCCCTACTCTGACACGTTTGTGGCGGACTAAGAAGACGCACCCTAGTTCTACGAAAGTTATCTAATATAGCCCTAGATATTGTTAAAATATTTGATATTGGGCCCAGTATATGACGCTATCGAGAGTGCGTTAGAAAAAGGAGTCTTTGCAATTTAATCCTTACTGACACGGAGGTGGCGGACTAAGTAGACGCGCCCTGGTTCTATGAAATTGTATCTATGCTAACACGTTTTTGGCGGACTAAAACAAACGCGCCCTGGATATTATTAAGATATCTAATATTAGGCAAGTATATGACGCTATCAAAAATGTGTTAGTTAAAGGAATCTAATCTTATTCTTACTGACGTAGATGTAGCGGACTAAGAAGACGCGCCCTGATTATGTACAACCTATTTATTCTAACACGTGGTGGGCTACTAAGTAGACGCGCTCTAGATCTTAAAGAAGTATTTGCTATTAGAAAGTATTCGATGCTGTCACAAATTTATAAGAAAAAATATTTAAAGCACTATTTGGTTTCTGGCACAGACTAAATTAACTCGCCTTGGATTTTCCCTACTCAAGCTGCGCTAAGTCTTGGCTTTTAAGGATATTAAATATTTTTTAAACAAATATTCTAATATACGTTGTACACTTTTTCTTTAGTTTTCACTATAGTTACCCTGCTTTAAATCCGTCTGAGCACCGCTATGCCTTATGCCCTTGGTGTTCGTCCTCTTGTTGTAGTCGTTGCTGCTGTCAGTACAAATTGTTTTTTCTCCGCGTGGCTGTTTTTTTCCAATTACACTTTTGTTCGTCCGAGATTTGACTACTCGACTCACTGCTCAATTACAAACTGCTCGAATAATTTCCATAGCGTCCAGTCAAACCTTTTCTCTGCCGCCGGCGCTTCTACTTCGACTCTGATGCTCTCCCACGCTTCTACTGCGCATCGCGAAATCCTCCGTTAATCGCCAGATGTGGATGTCCTTTACGCGATTAGCAGACAGGTGTATGCGAACGCATGGAATTTGCATACGTTCGATAACGCCGGCGCAACGCAAGCGTTGAAGCACACGCACAGTTTTCCCTGCTATGCATTTGCGTCGTTCGTCCGTTAACTGCGCAAATGCACCCGACGACGCTGACCCGATGCTCGTTTTCAACGATTCGCTGCTGCAGCGGCAGCGAATCGATAGACAACAACAATGCAGAAAAAGTACGTGGAAGCTCTTGCGGTACACGTGAGAGTACATGGAAGCATGTGTGCGACGCTTTATCTATTTGGTATCGGCGACGTTCGCTTTTATTGTGCCGCGCGCACTTGTTTTCCATGTTGTCGCTAGCGCTTCGCTTTTGTTGTCTGAAGGGTACGTCTGGGTTATTGTTATTGTGGTATTCTGACTTTGTTGCTTTGGTATCGGTTGCTTTGGTATCGGTGTATTGGTATATTGCTAATGAACTTATTGCTATAAACTAATTGTGCGATGGCCTGTTGCCATCGTCACATAAGTCAACCCTGACAAAAGTTTGTGTTATTGGTCTTATCAAATCACAAATTGCTTTTGCTATGATTGCTTTTGCAGCTTATAAAATTCGAGGCACACTCAATAAATAAATAAAGTTCAAAATAAGTAACAATAATATTGAACAGTATATCAAAATAATCTTGAAACCTTACAGTAGTTGGTTATTTGTGTGAAATATTGCATTTATATTGCGATTTTCGGAGCAAGATTTTCGCGACTAAAAAAATTGAAACATTTTTGCAATTGGCGAAATGTGGAGCATGGCTGACAAATCACTATTTTCGGTAAAAAATTCCATACACGTAAAGCATCGCACATCGAATTTTGTATTCCTCAAACAGAAACAAAATACTACCGCACGTCGTTCCTTAGATGAAACTTACATTTCTCGAGCATGGCGTAAATATCCGACTCAATTACGGTCCATGTCTCTGCGCCATACAATAGGACCGGGAGTGTCAGCGTCTTATAGATCTTTATTTTCGTCTGTCGAAAGAGGGCTTTACTTCTCATTTGCTTGCTCAGCCCATAAAAGCATCTGTTTGCAAGCGTGATTCTTCGCCTGATCTCCAGGCTGACGTTGTTGTTGCTGGTTATCTCGGATCTATGATAGACGAAGTTTTCTACTACGGAGTGCGAGAAGATACCAAGTACTTTGTCTTGTCCTCAATCACAGCTAGACCCATGAACCGAGACTGTTTTTCAATCTCTGAGAACGCCTTGCTGACTCGCCGTTCCTGCGTACCGATGATATCGATGTCATCGGTGTAAGCGAGCAGCATCACTTCCCATTGGAATTTCGAGCCCGACTAACTCTATATATGCAGGCACTGGCGTATTATGTATTCCATCAGAAAATTGAAAAAATAGCAAGACAGAGCATCGCCCTGCCTGAAACCTCTCTTGGTATCAAAGGGGTCGGAGAGGTTTTTCCCGTCGTCATGCAAAGACGGACAATCTTTGCCGGGATACATAGTGCAGACATGGCGTCGAAGAACTTCGATCGTATCGGAATGTCGAAACCGGCTTTGTAGTCGACAAATAGGTGGTGAGTGTCGTTGTTGAACTCACGGGTCTTTTCCAAGATTTAGCGTAACGTGAATATTTGGTCACTGGTCGACCTTTTAGGTCTGAAGCCACACTGATATCGTCCTATCAATGAATCCGTATATGGCATCAGCCTATTACACATATTACACAATACGCGCGACAGTATCTTATATCCGATGGAATAGCTGGGTCTCCTTTCTTAAAGAGAGAGCCAGGTGGCAGAGTTCGCTGATAGGAAGCGTTCTTCTCTGCAGTATATTTGCGACATTCCTCGACGTATCAAGAATTATTCATAGGTTTTGTATAACCAATGACCTCCTTGGCAGCCCTATCCATGGAACGGGTGCTATGTTTCCAGTGCTCACATATTTCTCTAGAAGATTGCAGCTTAATGACGTCTAACTTTCGTAGCGTGTTTGAATGTGCGGCGTGCTCTGCGCTGAGCCTAATGCGTACCTTGGCTGCGACAAGATAGTGCTCCGAATTGATGTTAGAACCATGTAACGTTCCACGTCGAACACGCTCGATGCGTGCTTTTCGTCAATCAAAACATGATCAATTTGTTTGCATGTAATTTGATCAGGACTCAGCCATGTAGCCATGTAGCCTTGTGGATGTTGAGGTGTGGAAATCTAGTGCTACTAACTACAAAGTTCCGGCTTGCGGCGAAATCGATTAGCTTCTCTCCATTATTGGAGGTAGAGTCGTGAAGACGAAGGATTCCTTCCTTACCAATTTTGGCGTTGAAATCATACGAAATACGGCTTCAGCCTATTACACAATACCCTCGACAGAGTCTTATATCCAATGGAAAAGAGACTTATTCCGCGGTAGTTGGCGCAAACAGCGGGGTCTCCTTTCTTAAAGATAGGACAGAGAACACTGAGATTCCAGTCATTGGGTATGCGTTCATCGGACCATATCTTGCATAAAAGCTGGTGCATACTTCTAACCAACTCTTCGCCGCCGGTCTTAAATAACTCAGCTGGCAGCCCATCAGAGCTTGCCGCTTTGTTATTTTTCAGCTTTTTAATAACTGAATCGACCCCGTTATAGTCCAGTGGCTCGGGATTGTGCGCTTCATCGCGAGTAGGTTGGAAAAATGACTCCTCCATAATCTTATTGATTACCATATTTCCATTGTCATTCTTAAAGAAAGTTACTCCGGGTTTAAAACCATCAGTCAGACCCTTGACTTTTTGATAGAATTTTCGAGCTTCATTTCTGTTACGTAACATCTCAACGTCCTCATACTCCCGCTTTTCTTGCTCCTTTTTCTTGCGTCTGAAAAAACGTTTTTCCTCTCTCCATCTCTCTCGGCATCGCTCTCTAACAGCTCCCGTTGCTTTCGACTGCAGGGTTCGCTGATAGGAAGCGTTCTTCTCTGCAGTAGCATTGCGACACTCCTCGTTGTACCAAGAATTATTCACAGGTTTTGTATAACCAATGACATCTTTGGCAGCCCTATCCATGAAGTGGGTGATAAATTTCCACTACTCACATATATCTCGAGAAGACGAAGTGGTTTCTCGGAGCAGTCGGGAGATTGTGTTTGAAAAGGCTGCGGCGGTCTGTTCTGATTGTAGCTTGCCGACGTCTAGCTTTCGTTGCATGTTGGAACGTGAAGCGTGCACTACGCAGAACCTAGTGCGTACCTTGGCTGCGACAACATAGTGGTGCCTTCCGTCAATCAAAACATCATCAATTTGGTCAGCCATGTAGCCTTGTGGATGTCAAGGTGTTGAAATCTGGTACTACTAATTACCATGTTCCGACCTGTGACAAAATCGACTAGCCTCTCTCCATTATTGGAGGTAGTATCGTGAAGGCTAAATTTTCCGACGGATTGGCCAAAGATTCCTTCCTTCCCAATCTTGGCGTTGAAATCGCCAAGCACGTTATTGACATCGTGTTTGAGACAGCGCTCGTACAGACGTTCCAAGGGCTCATTGAACTCATCTTTAGCATCGTCGTCTTTCTCTTTCGTCGGGGGTGCGCACGAATCATGCTAATATAAAAATATTTAGGCGACAGGCGTGACGAGGCCACGTAGTTTCCTACTCACCACGAAACCACATCCAAATTCGTGCTTACTCGCATGACAGCTATAATAGATGCCACAGGATGGTTTTTTTAGAGCAGCCCTGTCTTATCCTTTGGATTTCTTGAATTGCAGTGATGTCAGCCTTGCATCTGTCGAGGACATCAACCAGCTGTATATTTGCACCATCCCAATTAAGGGTGCGGACATTCCAGGTGCATATCCGTAATTCGTGGTCCTTATATCGTTGTTCCGTGGTTACAGTGGGACAGTGACGGGTCACAAACCCAGCGCACCAATCCCTAATTAAAATAAGGGGATTTACGCCTTCTTACGTTAACTAACCTATGAACGGGTGTTCAAAGACTACCCAGGAGATACGTGCCCCAAGGTAAAAGAGTTGTTGTTGGCCATTCCCAAGTGAATGTTAGTCAATAACTCTTCTCACAATGTGAACTTCTGCAAACGAATCCCAATCTCCCAAAAAAAAAAAAAAAAAAATACAACAAACTATTAATATGCTACTTAATGCTAATTAAAAAAATGGCCGCATATTATATTGCCTTTACCGCGCCGATTTTGTAAAAGCATTGCATACATTTAGGCACACAGTTTGATTGCCACTTTAAGGCTCAAGTTTTTCTTTTGTCATCTGTGCTTAATAGACGTGCAAAATTCCAAATTATTTCGATGTTAGGAAGTTGGTAAAAGTAAAGATGAAAGAACGAGCTGCTTTGTCTTTCTTTGTAAGTGTATGAGTTTTTATATGACCAACAATTTTGAGGTTTTAGTTTATAGCTAACATATTATTTATTTCAGGTTTAGTTTATTCAGTTG